>PVKV010008614.1:0-14260 GCA_004027835.1 Alouatta palliata
ATGTTCTTCACATGTACCCCCAAACCTAAAATGCAATAAAAAGTATATATATTAAAAAAAAAAGAAAGGAAATTGACAATATATGAAACTTGGTAAGAGGCAGGACTGAAGAAATAATCAAATAGAAAACAATAAAAATTAAAGCATAATTAAATAGGGGAAAAAAGTAGAATTTGTTTGTTCATAACAGTTTATTTAGCAAAGCTAAAAACAAACCATAGTTAGCATTACTTTGCCTTACTATTAGCATCTTCTTATAATTTTTACTTTTTCAATAACATATGTACATACATACATATATATACATACACGTATATACACACACACAGAAAAAATAAATATATATAGTTTTATTAGTTTAGAAATGAAAATGTCATAAAGGTAGCCTAGGAAAATTCAATGGAAAAATCAATAGCTTCTTCTCTGCTGACAAAACAAAAATAAATGTTAAAAGTGCAAAGTAACAGTACCAACAAAAGTATACTGTACGCACAAAAATGTTTGTGTAATGTAAAAGAATAAATCTGCATAATAATGAAATATGTAATTAAATATTGCCGTACATGTGAGGATATGCCAGATTCTTTCATTGAAAGAGACACACTTGTTTATAAACTAATATATAGGCTTAATCAAATTCCAAGGAGATCCTAATAATGTTTCTGCTTTGGGTGTATTTGGTAAACAAAGTTATTCTAACCTTTATATCTCATTAGATATAGCAGTCGATAAATAAAACTGGAGGGAAAAGATTCATAAGAAAGACTAGCTTATCAGTTATTAATCTACAAAGTTACTTATACAATAAGTATTATAGAACTGAGGAAAGATTGATAACCCAATCATGAAATAGAAGTTAGAGCTCTTAAACAGACTCTTAATTATGTAGTATACAATATAAAACCCTTTATTTCAAAAGGGAAGTCTTCTTGAGACTTCTTCAATGAATCAAAGTCATCATTTTATCCCCCTTCATCCTTTCCCCATTTTGACTTGTTTCTGGTTCTCAAATTTCTTTCTAAATTTTGTATATCTATTTTTATTTACTTATTATGCAAGTAAAACACTATTTAATGTAGATAAGAGTAGATTTTAAAAATACTTTTAAAACCTAAAAATAAATAATATTAGTATGATAACCTTTCCAATTTTTGTATGCTACAGATAAGCTTTATATTTAAGCCCTTCTTTTCATAATAGTAGCACACTATAAATATTATAGAAGTTAATTCTTTACTGAATAACATACTTTGAAAATTATTTTAAATATTATTATATAAGCATTCTCATTTTTATTATCAATGTATCATGTATATATTATAGTTAATTATATAGATGTATCACTGTTTGCTTGGACAGTCTCTTACCATGAATATTTGCATTGTTTCTAAGTAATTGATCCTCTAAACAAGAATGCAGAAATATCCTTGCAGGTTTACTTTTTTCACATTTGTCAATTCATTTCAATGAAATACATTTATAGGTGGCATAATTTGCACTTTTGAGAAGCATTTAAGTCATACTGATTAAGGATCTATAAGATGTTGACGATTGCTAGCTGTATACTTTTTCCAGCAATCCATCAATGTCCTCTTTCCCCTGTTCTTACCACTTAAGTTTTAGCAGTTAGAGAAATTAAAATTATCTTGTCAGTGTTTTATATATTAAATTTTGGGGCTGTTAAAATGTTTTATATTATCATTAAGCATGAGTTTGATATGCAGGCTACCATTGACGTTAATTTCTATACAATCTGTACTTCACATTTAAATTATTTGACACGGAATTTTGGACAGTCATTTTCAAATTAGTATAGTTATCTGGTTTATTTGTTTTGAAATTCAAACTAGTTGAATTTTTTGACTAAATTTTAGTTATTTAATTTTTTCTGTTTATCTTGGAAAATTGAGTGCTTCTTGGAATGTATTGTGATTGTCTTAAAGGTATAATATATGACTAAGGGTGCTATTTTAATTAACTAATGAAAATATGTATTTGTAACATGACACTTCATTTTCCTTACCATCTTCTTAACTGTTCTCTGGAATTTTTGGTCTCTGGGATTTGTAGTACACATTTTTATGATGTGTGAGATTGTGGGGAGGTAGCACACTACTTTGCCTAAGTTACTTTACTTGGATCTCCACCAGCCATGCCTATTCTGTCTTCCTGTATTCCCTGGAACTTGTGAATCTGCTTATAGGAAAATGGTTGTGAGTTTGTGAGGAAATGATATAGAAGAACAAGGAGCAGAACTAGTCTAATGCATGTCTTGCATCGGCTCATGGGATTTGAATCACACTGTTATCAATGTCTTAGTTCCTAAAAGCCGCAGCACTCAAGATCACTGGGAAGAGAGATGATGGAGCCTTTTCACAATTGCTTACTACTTCATGAAGCAAAGCTACGGCTTGACATGCTAAAGACTGGATGGGACTCTCAACTCAGCCAAACTGGGAGTTAGGTTGTCTGTTGGTGTTTTTTAATGTGTTTGCATGCTTTAGTCTCTGTTGTACCTTTATGGATGATACATATATCCTAATATTTAGTTACAATTTCATGACAACTGCCTCAACCCAAGATTTTGATTTTACATGCATTTGATAAAATTTTAATGGATACTTAAGAGTATTCTTAGACAAGAATCTTCTATATGTCTGATGTATTAATATTGAAATCACTTGATCTAAAATCCTGAGTAATTTTACTATTATGTGTGAAAAAATTAATTTTGTGAAAAATGTGTGTACATATTTGTGTGTGTGTGTGTGTGTGTGTGTGTGTGTGTGTGCATGCATGCATGTATATGTGTTGAATGATTGTATCGCATTCGGTAGTATATCTGGCCCAAGTCTTTATTACTGAATGTAATACAGTCCGTCATTCAACACATAAGTACTCAATGCCTAACATGTAGCAGGGACTATTCTATGGATACAATTTTTTAAAAAATAAAAGTCTCTGCCTTTGGGGAGACTTTTAGTAGAAGGAGAAAGATAAAATAAGAAAAATAACGAGTATGTTAAGTGATACATGTTATGGACAAGAAATCAGGAATCAGGGAAATAATGTAAGAAATCTTTTGCTGGTGGGGAAAAGGATGTTGTCATTCTAATTAAGATACAGTTAGAACAAAGGTCTAAAAAAGGTTTGATGGGGAGCCTTACCAATATCTGGAGGAAGAGTGTTCCAGAGAGATAGAAAACGGCAAGTACAGAAATCTTGGAGTAGGAATGTGCCTGATATGTGTTTGAGGAGGAAACAAGGAACAGCTAGAGTGGATGAATGAGGAAAGAGTGATTGGAAAATATAAAATGAAGCCAGAGAATGTTGGTGGGTAGGAAGAGTGGGACAAATTCCATAGTCTTGTAGGCTATTTTGATGACTAGCCTTTACTCAGGATGGTATGGGAAGATATTGGAGGGTTTCCAGCAAAGGAGTGGATTAGCTGCATTACCTTTTATCACACTAGAGAGGAGGGACAGGAGAAAGCAATGGTGGAAACAGTAACATCCATTGTGGCTATTGTGATCCATCTCTGCAAAAGATGACAATGGATTGGACCAGAATAATAGCAAAGAAGAAGATGTGGTTAAAAAAATTAAACACACAAAGGAAAAGAATGTGGAGAAGAGAAGATGAAGAGGGACTTGGAAAATGTGGAATTGCCCCACAAACAAGTCTTATTCAAACTTAACTCTAAGCCTTTGCCTACAAGTCCAGCCTTCAAAGAGGAAGCAAATTACTCAGTCACTCACAAAAGGAAAAATAAACATATGAAATTTAATACATTTTGCTTTTAACAGCTATATTGACGTATAATTGATTTTGTTTTTTTGAATTGCACTTGTTAAATGTATACAATTTGATGAATTTAGACATATGCGTAAACCTATGCCTATCACCACAATCAAGGTATAATAAATATATTCATCACCTCCAAAAGTTTCCGTGTGTGTGTGTATGTGTGTGTGTGTGTGTGTGTGTGTGTGTTTTAGTAATGAGAACAATTAACATGAGATCTAGTTTCTTAAACTTATTTTAAGTGAATAATACTATGTTGTTAGCTTTAGGTGCTCTTGTGTAGCAGAGCTCTAGAACTTATTCTTCTTGCATAATAGAGACTTTATATTCATTGACTAACTCCCTATTTCCCCCTTCCAATAGGTCCTGGCAACGCTATTCTATTTTCTTCTGTGATTTTGACTATTTTTAGATACCTCATATAAGTGGAATTATATGGTATTTGCTTTTCTGAGGTTGGACTATTTTACTTAGTACAGTGTCTTGCAGGTTCACCCATGTTGTCCCAAATAGGATTTCTTTCTTATGGCTAAAAACTATTGCATTGTATGTATATACCATATGATCCAGAACTCCCATGTTTATTACAGCATTATTCATAACAGCCAAGATACAGAAACAACTCAAATTTCCATCAGCAGATGAATGGTTAAACACACTAATTTTTATTTCTTACTTTGGCATTGTATATTGACATTGTAAATAGTTCTTGTCAATTAATGTATTATTTTATGTATACTGTATAAAGAATTGCTGGGTTTTTAGTGCCATAGTTGGAAATTTGAGGTGCATCTGAAATCAACTAAAAATGCAAAGATTTCTGTTGATAATATGTCTTTCAAGTCAATTCAAGTCTGTGAGTCTTTACTAAATGGCTCTGTGTTCAGAGATGATGAATTTACAGCAAATTTGATTCCAAAATAAACCTGGGAGACTGCAGCAGATGCCATTGATACCTCTCCCCCAAACTTACATTTACTTGCAGCTGTACTGCAATTCCTGGGTCTTTATCTACTTCCCACCTCAAGGGTTTTCATCTGCATCTCTCTGTTTCTCTGCCTAAGGCAATACCACAGCTTACTAAGCTCAAGTTTGAGGAAGCTGATGCCCCTGGAGCAGGTAGAAGTCACTGGATAAATAGCTGAGCATTGCTGTCCCTCAGTCAGACAATTGTGAATGATGTTTTATATGATTCCTCATGGAGTCTCTGTATTAGTTTGTTCACACATTGCTTTAAAGAACTACCAGAGACTGGGTAAGTTTTGAAGAAAAGAGGTTTAATTGACTCACAGTTTTGCATACTATATAGGAAGCATGGCTGGGGAGGCATCCAGAAACTAACAATCGTGGCAGAAGGCAAAGAGGAAGCAGGCATTCTTCACAATAGTGCAGCAGGAGAGAGACAGAGAGCCAAGAGTGGAGTGCTACACACTTTCAAACAACCTGATCTCAGGAAAACTCATTCACTATCACTACAACACCAAGGGGGAAACCTGCCCTCATGATGCAGTCACCTTCCACCAGTCCCCTCCTCCAACATTGAGAATTACAGTTCAACGTGAGATTTGGGTGAGGACACAGAGACAAACCATGTTAGTCGTCAATAAGTCCAAGTCCCACTTACTCAGAGTGTTTCCATAGCACACCCTTTACTGGCTTTTGCCCTTCTTTACTTCCCTTTTCCCCTCCCTTGCATGCACTTTCTGATTCACCTCCTAAATAAATGAACTTCAAAATCTTTGTCTTAGGGTACACTTGGGAGTCCCACATCAAGCCAGACAGAAACACTTTAATGAAGTTGCTCATGTCCGGTTGACAAAACAAAAGGTTCAGGAATGTTCCTCAGCAGTTAAGCAAAGGTGATTGGTAACTCCTTCTGCTTTGACCAGCATTACAGAAACAAAGAGTCTTGAGCTGGTAAAGCTCAAAATGGTGAATCTGGTGCTGTTTCCGTAATTAATCATTTTTGTCAATAGTTGCAAGTGACCACAGCCATGAAATGCAGAATGTATAATAGGAAGCTGAAAATCTGTGGGCATATTGAGTATATGTAACAATCACCTGTATCAGTAACAAAGGAGAAGGAATACAACTTCTCAGAGGCTGGGTTCAGTGTTTCTGACATCCAGAATAAAGCTAGGAAGAACTTATAGTCTCATAATAACTTAAAAGATGACACTGAATTTACAGTTTGGCTGAAATCTAGAGAAATTACATGTTGTAAGCCCTTGGTAAAGATCAGATTCAGAAATTATTTTTTTAATGAATTTTAAAATATAAAGTAAAACCCCAAATTCCATATTAATTTGTGATGTATATTTACTTTGGAGATATACCAAGTGTTTCTGGCTTGGGTAAGTCTAGGTACAAAGATTACGGATAAGCGAATGTTCAATGGTCCTTTTCCTTCCCTCTTCTGGCATAATCTAAGCCTCAGGAACTGAAATATCCATAACACAAAAAATACTTTTTTATGTTATACAAAGAATCAGAAAGACACTACTTGTTTAGAAATTCAAAAGACTGTTAACAGAGAACACACACATCTCTTTTGACATGAAAATTTTCAGATAAATCAGGCAGCAGAGAAAGACAAAGTCAGAAAACGTTTATTATTTTCCTGCAATTACAGGAAACATGAAATGTTTTTGGTCAAAGCCGAGTGAACCAAATTAAGGTAATAATGTCTAATAACTAATAAACTGATAAAGTCGGTGACACCTGCAGCAAATGCATGATCACATATTTTTCTCCAAGATGACTGTCAGTATTCTCATGGGTATGTGGGTGTGGGCAATGGGAAATAAGGTCCGTGTAAATGAAATGTATTTCTTTGCTTGAGGAATTTATAGTTTCGTGGTTGAAAAACATATATAAACATGTTATTTCTGTACAGTGTGAAAAAAGCACTGAGTTTTTGACAGAGTTAGATGCAGAGAAGTGGCACGATCTGATTATATTTTCAAAGAATTACTATGGCTTTCCTGCTGAGAAGAGTCTGAGAGGAGGCTGGAAGACAGTAATCCAGGTAGAAGAGTTTGGTGGGCTAGGAACAAGATGGTAGCAGTGAGCTGGTGAGAACATGGCACAAAAAGATTATATTTATTCATTTATTCATGTCTTCATGCATGCATTCATTTATTCATTTAGACATAGGTCCATTCTTACCAAAAGTTGCAAGAATAACACAACATACACTTCACCCGGATTTCCCAAGTGTTAACATTTTACTATATTTGCTTTATCTTTTTCTCTCTTTGTCTGAGAGAGAGAAATAGACTTCCATTTCTCCAAAATGTTTGAGTAAATTATAGGCATGATACTCCTTCACCTCTAAGTATACCGGGTTATAATATCTAAAAACAACAAAATTCCCTGAAACAAACATAGGAAAATTATCCAATTCAGTTTTAACATAGATATAGCTATCTAATCTACAGACCTTTTCCAAATTTGTTTACCTGCCCCACTAATGCCTTTATAACAAAAGAAAATCCATAATCATGTATTGCATTCAGTTAGTTGTCTTGTCTCTTCCATTTAATCCGCAGTAGTTCATTTCTCTTTCTTGTGTTTCACGATATTGACTCATTGGAAAAGTACAGGCCAGCTATTCATAGAATGTCTCCCAATTTGTGTTTGTCTAATATTTCTTCTTATGCATTCACCTTATGCAGGTTTAATAGAAATATCTCAGAAATGATCTTTTCACAGAATTTTATATCAGGTGGCACATGCTGTCATCAGTCTCATTAACGGGATTGTTAACTTTGATCACTTGGTGATGGTAGACTCTGCTGTCTCTCCCCTGTAAAGCAGAACATATAACTTTGTAATTAAAAATATCTTATTATTTTCAGACTATGTTAAATATCCCATGTGTTCTCCAAATTTTATTAGTGTCACAGGATCTTTGGGGTGTTGTTTTGCCAGCTGGAAACCTCTGTGGCCAGTAATGCCTTTGCTTGAGTTTTGCTTGGGCCCACTGGGCCCACTCAGCCTGGCAGGCTGCTCTTAGCTTATACTACTGGCCTGGATCCCATGCCTGCCAAGGGCAAGTGGAGCAGTGAGGGGTGTGTGAGAGAGACAGCATGGGGTCCAGCCCCTGTGCATAGCCAGGCACGTTGGCTGCAGTGGGTTGGGCAGCTCCAGGCACTGGCACAGGTGCTGGCTCCCTGTGAGGCTGCAGCTGCAGCTGGACCCGACATCCCACAAGCAGGTTCCATATCTGGCACCAGGGAATACTGTGGCACCTGGAAGCTTTAAGATGCCAGGAACTACAGAGCCCCATAGAGGGTGTCACAGCCCTGGCTTGAGGAGCTCCTAGGCCTGGGCTCCCCATAGGGCTGCAGATCTTCTTTCCTTCTTTTTGCCTGCAACATGGCAAGCAAGGGACACGCTTCAGCCTTGCTTGGTTACAGCTCTTTCAGCCCTGCCATTCAGCAGGTCCTGAGTGCCAGGGTCAGGGAGAGGCCAGGCAGTGGGAGCAGACACCTCCAAGCCTGT
Organism: Alouatta palliata; assembly: GCA_004027835.1. Taxonomy (NCBI): domain Eukaryota; kingdom Metazoa; phylum Chordata; class Mammalia; order Primates; family Atelidae; genus Alouatta; species Alouatta palliata. Next base: position 8,311 of record PVKV010008614.1, read on the forward strand.
GGGGCCGGGGCCCTTCCTGTATCCCCAAGACTTCAGAGTTGCCCAGGTCTGCAGCCGTGACTTGGGTGGCTACAGCTGTGCTCCTGCCTGCTTCCAGCCTCCAAGAGCACAGGGAGGCCCACGTCCACAGCCAACTAGTTACAAGTTGGCTGGGTGGCCACGTTGGTGCCCGGGGAGCATGAAGTTCCCATCCTGTCAACTCAGAAGGAGATGGCACTTCCACCTGTCCCAGATCCTGCCAGCTCCGTGGAGTGCACAGCCCTGGCCATGCCTTTCCCACTGCAGCTGGTGGCATGGCAGTGGCCACTCTAGATGAACTACCACTGCCATCACTAGTTTTAACATCCATTGGTGATTTTCACTTTCATTGATTATTACCAAGAGGATTGTTATGATGATTTTTTAATTCCATCATTTATTTTTATCAATTTATTTTCTACCAAAAGGAAGAGATTTTCCTTCATCCTTATTTTTATTTTTCAGAGTGGATTAATGTATTTCTATTTTATATAATAGGTTATAATTCTTTATTGTCATTATTTATTTGAATGTTTGAATTGTCCCATTCTTGGCCAATGAAAATTCCTTCAAGTAGGTCACAGTTTCCCTTTTGACATGAACCATAGTTCTTTGAGCACCCTCCCGGCTTTTATCACAGGGTGTTGCAGGGTCCTCTTGTACTTTCCTTACCTTAGCACTATAATCAGCCATTTCTTCAATAAAATCTGGTTCCTTTCAGTGAAGAATGGTGTTAGAGATGAGATCAAGATCAGGGTTCTATCTGTAACCATCACCACAGGGGAGTCATTGCTTCTAGGCATTGTTAGTATTCATAAACAAAGCTAAATACAGAAAGATAACTGTATATTACCCTCACTCACCTGTATCTATTTATTCAGCTTATTAGCTGTATTAAAAACAATGGATTCACTGGTTTCTCTGATTCCATTCCAACATAACAAGATAATTCTATATTCTTCATTTTTATATTTATAACTCTCCTCTCTGCCAGTGACAAAGCTCCCATAATCTATAATATATTCACTTACATGTTTAATCTTACAATGTGTAGAAAGTAGTGTCAGTGTTACTAACCCAGGCATCTGGGAAAGGAAGACTACTCAGTAGCATTCAGTATTTATTTAAGGTTCTTTCTGTCTTTAGCTGGAAAACATATAGTCCAACTATGGTTAGATCTTCTCCCACTACTTCTTAGTGTTATTTATTCAAAATATTATTTATTTAAAATATGTTGGATCATTTGTTTCTGTTTCTGTTCAATTTTAGAATTTTTCACTCTTCCTTTTTATTATTTTTCTTTTTGGTGTGTGTCTGTGAAACATTAATATTCTGCAAGTGAGACCTACATTAAATTCTACTTTCAACTAAATTATTTCCCTTCTTGTGTTTTCTTTTAGTTTGATTTCTTTATATATTCATGTATTTTTAAGCAGATAATTTAATTAATTTAGGCATATTTATTTTTATTGATGAAGTGTTTGAGGTTATATAATTTCCTATTATCACTATTTTATGTGCTACAGATTCTTATATATAGATAGATAGTATATATGCTTTAATACACACATATATGTGTATGTTAGTTTTTTATCAATCCTTGTTTAGAAATTCTTTAAATTGGTTTTGTATTTTCATATTCACCCAATTTGTTTAACAAAAGTTATTTTTGATTTTTTATTTTACTCATATGACCTTTTACCTTTTTTATTTTAAAATAGGGTTTTTTGTTATTAGAGATTTAATTGTAATATCTATAAATTATGAAATATATAACTTAGTATATAATTACATTTTAAGAATGCCCAATGAATGTTTGAGAAGAAGATATATTCACTATTACCTGAGTGTAAAGTTCTGTGTGTATTTATATCTACCTTATTGATGAGGTTTTATAGGACTTCTGTATCCTGTCCCATGGGCACTGATTGATCTTATACTAATTCTGATATATTAACATCTCCTAGGCTTGTATGTTTCTATCTGTGTCTTTTTTAATCTCCTGTAGTTTTTGCTTTATAAAAGTGTCTGCTGTGTTATTTTGGTGCACAGATATTTATAGTTGTAATATTTATTTTGTGAATTCAGGCTTTTAACATTAAAAAGAGAATTGTTTCCCACATTTAATCCTTCTTAGAAAAGTTTAAAATTAACTTCAATACAATGTTGCCTTTGCTCTGTCATTATTCCCAGAGGCCTGGGGTATGTGTTTGTGTGTGTGTGTGTGTGTGTGTGTGTGTGTGTGTATGTATACACACACATATATATATACACACATACATCTGAATTATTAGCCTTTCTGAATTATTTTGTGTATATTTTGGATACAGAACATATTGGGTGTTTGTGAGCCAAATTGAAAATAATTTGTTTTTAATGGGTGCATTAATCCTATCCATTCACAATAATTGATGTGCTAAATGTTTAATGGCAACTCTGTCATTTTATGTAATAATTATTATGTATACTGTGTTATATTTGCTGTGTTTCCCTACACAAAGTGGGGTTTTTGCCTCTTTTATTCTATTTTGTAATTTCTTTTGGTGTTTAAGAAAGGCTGCACTTTAGTCCTAGGAGTCAATTTTTAGTTCTTTTTACATTTTCTTATTCTTTTGCTTTTGTTTTAACATGTTTTTGTGTTGTTTGTAGTTTTGAATGGCATATTTTAACGGCAAACTGTTGCCTACCCAGCAATTTCACTATTTTCTCTCTTCTCTCAATTTCAGTTGTGTTATTTCTACTTTGTCAGAACATATAACACACATTATGTGGCATATAACATAGAACATTATTATTTCGGTCTGAACTTTATCTTATTTTTACTCTTAGGTTTACAATTAAATATACTAAGAGGTTACCATCTGTAATATTGCTGAAGTTTCTCAGTTTATTTCTATGTTGGATTCTGTGGCACTTATAACTGTTTTTCCATAGCATTGATCCTTGACTGACCAGTTAACTGGCTAAGAAAATCTTTGATTCATACCGTCTTCCCTTGAATTATTAGAAAATGCTGCTCCTTTGTACCTTATTTTGCTTTGTTTTTGTTTTTGGCAATAAAGAAAGAGTTAGTAGGCATAAGGCTGGCCGCACCACATTGAGACAGAGTTATTACTGTCTCTCTGAGACTTTAGGGGCTAGGGTTTTTCAAAGATAGTTTGGGTGCGGGGCGGGGGGAGCTAGGCTTGCCGCCTAGGGGTGCTTGCAGCTTATTGGTTGAGGTTACTGTCATAGGGTTGTGGAAAATGGTCTCCTGCACACTCAATCATTTCTGATGGGGCCACAGCAGTGGTTAGTGGGTCCAGGTGGATCCAGCTGTCGTCAAACATGGAAAAAACCTGAAAAGATATCTCAAAGGTCTAAGCTTAGCTTCTGCAATAGTGATATTACCTGCAGGAGTAATAGGGGAATTTACGTAGCCTGGGACTTCCAGAATAATGGCTGGCAACTGCTTACGTCTGTATCTTAGCAGAATTCGGGTCCCGCTATCCTCCTAGCCTGGTGATCTCTCATTTACTTTAGAAAGGTAGTTGAATCTGGGGGAAGGGCTGTTATCTTTTTTCTCACATTCTTTTAAACTTTTATTTTAAGTTCAGGGGTAAAAGTGCAGGTTTGTTACATAGGTATACCTGTGTCATAGGGGTTTGCTGTATAGATTATTTCATCACCCAGGTATTAAGCCTAGTATTCATTAGTTATTCTTCCTGATCTTCTCCCCACTCCCACCCTCTACCCTCCAAAAAGCCCCCGTGTGTGTTGTTCCGTTCTGTGTGTCCATGTATTCTCATCATTTAGCTCCCACTTACAAGTGAAAACGTGGTATTTTATTTTCTGTTCCTGTATTAGTTTACTAAGGATAATGGCCTCCAGTTCCATCCATGTCCCTGCAAAGAACATTATCTCATTATTTTTATGGCTGCATAGTATTCCACGGTGTATATGAGATACCTTATTTTGTATGTAGAGTTTTGGAAGGCTGATGCCGACTATTTATCTTAACATTGTTTTTATTAATTTATTTATTGGCTAAAGTCTGCAGATTTTTATTCATCTATAAAAATTTCGTATTTTTACTTTAAGATCACTTTGGACTGATTATTACTAATCAATTTTCTCTGCTACTCACTGAGCCCTTTCAGTATGTAGATTTGGAACTTCTTTTAGTTTTGAAAGGCTACCTTGAATTGTCTTTTAAAAATTGGTAATTTTCCATTATTTTACTTATATTCCTTGGAGACAATTACAGTAAATTGTATCTCCTTTGTCTATTTTCCATTTTAAGCACTTTGTTTCTGAGCCTTTTTGTTTCTATTGTATTTTTATTTTCTTTGTTGTTTTTCTATTATTTTTAAATGAACATTATTATACATTTATTTGAATATATTAGAATATATGTAATTTACTATTTCTGATATGATTTTGTCTTTTGAAATAGTTTTTTTCTCTTTTTAGTGTTTGAATTGATGGTTCAAGTTTTTTGCTTTCTTTTGCTTTGATTTCACTCCATATCTCAAAGTGTTTGTTCATTAATTTAGTTTGGAGTATTGTGTTAAAATTTTCTTCTTTTTCACTGTTACTTTTTGGGGGTTACAGAAGTAGGATTTTATCAGCTGAATTGTATGTATTCTCATTTTCTGATTTTTTTTTGGTGGTTTTTAATAAATGAAGGCTCTATACTTCTGTATTTTAGTGGCCTACATTGGTGATTTGTAGTTTTTTTTTTTTAATTCATAGTTCAAAAATGTTCTATGTTGTCAGTGTGAAAAAAAGCATAGTTTCATTACAAAGTGCATTTTTTTTGGGGGGGGAAGATTTTATAAGGAACTAGGTTATTAGTCTTCCAATTGTACTTTATTTTCTATTATCTTGCTGAGTCTGAATTTCTCTCTCTTGCTTCTTTTTCACTTCATCATATAATTTCCAAAGGGCACTTGTTTCTTCCTTTTGATTCTCTTCTCGAAGACTGATGCCAATTTCTTGAAGACGATTCCTTGCATAGTGTATTCACATTCTCTTCCCTATGATCACTGCTCTCATCTAGATTTTTTTTCAGTGTTTTCACACATAGGGAAGACATTTTTTTAAATATTTTGAAACCAAATAAATGACACCTTATGGAAGGAGCTGGAAGTTTTCTTTTCTTCTTCTTTTTTTTTTTTTTTTTTTTTGAGGTAGAGTCTCACTATGTTGCCCAGCCTGGAGTGCAGTGGTGCAATCTTGGCTCACTCCAACCTCTGCCTCTTGGGTTCATGGGCTCAAGTGATTCTCTTGCCTCAGCTTCCTGAGTAGTGGGGATTACAGATATGTGCCACCACACCTGGCTAATTTCAGCTGGAAGTTTTCTAAACCTTGGATACCAAATTAAATTTGACCCAGATTTACATTAGATTGGTGCAAAAGTTATTGTGGTTTTTGTCATTAAAAGTAATGGGAAAAACTGCAATTAATTTTACCCCAACCCGCAAATTTTATCCCATGAAGATGTAAAATCAAAAACAAAACAGCAACAACAAAACCCTGACCTCTATTTTGAACATGTTTGAGGCTTCATGTTCTTTTCCAGGCCCCAATAAAATTCCTTTTAAAAAAATCTCATTCTAGGAATCATATTATCCCTTGGATGAGATTCTACAAGAAATAAACATAGTTCAACAGTTCCTAAGATTTAGACTTTGGTGAATATTTGAACATCCTAAATGAATGATGTCTTCATACTTTCTTTTCCTTATTTCTGTGCTTCTTATTCCTGATTTGTGTTACAGAGTCTAAAATCTTCTCACTCTAATACAGAGAACAATCTAACTCTCCTAAGAGTCTCCTCTAATTTATCTACCCACGTTAAACTGCTCAGCAGTAAAAAAAAATCCACCTTTGTTAGAAGTTTTATGAAATACAGCACATTTTTACCTTGTTAATATAGTGGGTTAAAAAA
>PVKV010008614.1:14360-86791 GCA_004027835.1 Alouatta palliata
AAAAAAAAAAAAAAAAAAAAAAAAAAAAAAAAAAAAAAAAAAAAAAAAAAAAAAAAAAAAAAAAAAAAAAAAAAAAAAAAAAAAAAAAAAAAAAAAAAAAAAAAAAAAAAAAAAAAAAAAAAAAAAAAAAAAAAAAAAAAAACGCATACAAAATAGAGTGAGAACTCTGGTACACCAAAGGTGACATGTCAGATTCTGTCTTTTCACATTAGTTCCTAAAGTTAAAGATATCTTAAATGAAAACAAACAAAAAAAATTGATACAAAAATCTGAATAGAATGCCAAAAATGGAAAGATATTCCATGTTCATGGATTAAAAGAATCAATATTGTTAAAAAGTCCATGCTACCCAAAAGAATCTATAGATTCAATGCAATCCTTATAAAAATACCAATGATGTTCTTCATAGAAATAGAAAAAAAAATCCTAAAATTTATATGGAACCACAAAAGACCTAGAATATCTAAAGCTATCCTAAGCAAAGAGAACAAAACTGGAGGAGTCACATTACCTGACTTCAAATTATACTCCAGAGCTTTGGTTAATCATAACCAAAACAGCATGGTACTGGCATAAAAACAGGTACATAGACCAATGGAACAAACTATAGAGCCTAGAAACAAGTCCTTACACCTACAGTGAACTCATATTTTGACGAAAGTACCGAGAACATACACTGGGGAGGGGGTGGGGAATCTCTTCAATAAATGGTGCTGGACAAAACAGGATATTCATATGCAGAAGAATGAAACTAGACCCTATCTCTTGCCATACACAGAAATCAAATCAAAATGAATTAAAGGCTTAAATATAAGACCTCAAACAATGAAACTACTACAAGAAAAGATTGGTGAAAATCCCCAGGACATTGGTCTGGGCAGAGATTTCTTGAGCAATACCCTACCAGCACAGGCAACTGCAGTAAACATGGACAAATGGGAACACATCATGTTAAAAAGATTCTTCACAGCAAAGGAAATAATCAACAAAGTAAAGAGACAACCCACAGAATGGGAGAAAATATTTGCAAACTACACATCTGATAAGGTATTGGTAACTAGAATATATAAGGAACTCAAACAACTCTATATGAAAAAAAATCTAATACTCTGATTTTAAAAATGGGCAAAAGACTTGAAAAGACATTTCTCAAAAGGAGACATATAGATGGCAAACGGATATATGAAAAGGTGCTCAGCATCATTGATCTTCAGAGAGCTGCAAATCAATGCTACAATGAGATATCGTTTTGCCCCAGTTAAAATGGCTTTTATCCAAAAGTCAGGTAATAACAAATTCCGGCGAGGATGTGGAGAAAAGGAACGTTCCTCACACACTGTTGGTGGTAATGTAAATTAATACAGACACTATAGAGAACCAGTTTGGAGGTTCTGCAAAAAACTAAAAATACAGCTATCATAAGATCTAGCAATCCCATGCTAAGGTATATAGCCCAAAGAAAAGCAATCAGTATATAGAAGAGATACCCGCACTTCCATGTTTATTGCAGCACTACTCATGATACCCAAGATTTGGAAGATGAATGTACAAAGAAAATGTGATACATATAATGGAATATTATTGAGCTATTAAAAAAGTGTGATCCTGTCACTTGTAACAACATGAATGAAACTGGAGGTCATTATATTAAGTGAAATATGCCAGGCATGCAAAGACAAATTTTGCATCTTCTCACTTATTTGTGGAAGCTAAAAATTAAAACAATTTAACTCATCGAGATAGAGAGTAGAAGGATGATTACCAGAGAATGGGAAGGGGATAGTGGAAGGGTCGAGTGGGGGTAGTGGTGATGATTAATGGATACAAAAAACAGAAGGAATGAATAAGGCCTAGTATTTGCTAACACAACGGGATGACTATAATAAAAAACTATTTAATTGTACACTGTAAAATAACTCAAAGAGTATCATTGGACTGTTTATAACACAAAGAATAAATGGTTGATGTGATGGATACCCTAATGTGATTATTACATATTGCATGCCTATAACCCATAAATATATACATCTATATAACCTGAAAAATTAAAAATTAAAAAAGAAACAAAAAATCTTATTACTCCATATTGGTGAAATGTAAGGAGAATTTAGTAGTTTAGACATTTTCTTTCTTCTTTTTTTTTGAGAAAGGGTCTCTCTGTTGCCCGGGCTGGAGTGCAGTGGTACAAGCATAACTCACTGCAGCCGTGAACTCTTGGGCTCAAGCAATCCTCCTGCCTCAGCCTTCCAAGTGGTTAGAACTACAGGCATGTACCATCATGCCTAGCTCATTTTTAAATATTTTCTAGAGATCAGGTATACTGTGTTGCCCAGGCTGGTCTCAAATGGTTTAGGCATTTTCTAAAGTGAAAGTGTACTTACAGCAATCTGAAAAACTTATCTTAATTCACTGAAAAGGAACAGTTAAGACATTAAATGGAGCTTTGTTGTATTAAAGGAAGTCTTGATCTTGATCACATGAACTGAAGCATCTCTCCGTTTCCTTCAATATTTGACTTTTAAAATCTGGATTACTCAGATTGTAAGCATGAGAGTTGCTTTTTTAAAACTTATCTCATGGTCTCTGACTTGCAGTAATCTCTTGAGCTTTGTTTCAGAAGTGACAGTGCTATTTTGAAGAAAATTTCATTTTCTGGAAAAAACGAATTGATTTTTCTAGTTACACATATTTTGTTGTAAATATATCTCTAGTGCTAGCAGATGGCAGGAGTTTCTGTTGATATAAATTGTGAACTCCAAAATACATGCTTATAAATAAATGTTTTCCATCATATCATGTAGTATTATTTTTCTAACATATGTCAAAATTGTATTTGTGGTTGTGCATTCAGTGGGCTCCAGGGCAGAGCTGAGGACCAGTGGGCTACCTCACAGCTGTCGTAAGTTTACTGTGAGAAAGCTGGAGGCAGCCCTGGGGAATCCTGTGGACAGAATCTCAAAAGGGCAGCACTAGACCAGCCTGAAACTAAATTTTTGAAGAGAAGTTACCTATTATATCTCAAATTAAAAGGTTAAAGAAACTTTTAGAAAAAATTATACCTTCTTATACATTTTATAGACAGATCATTTGAAAAATACAAAAGAGATACAATATATGTTCTGAAACAGTTTCTGGAAACAGTTTCTGGAAAAGAAGAATGTATTGAAGTTAGATTTTATTGGAATATTTTATTCCTTTCAGTGAGAGATTTTATTGGAAATGTGTCTTGATTTCTACACCTTTGGAGACAATCAGTACAGCTGGCGTGGTCCCATTAGAGGGCATGTTAAGAATACCCAGCAATGAGCTCCTGATAGTGGAAAGAGGTGAGAAATAAAGCCATATAGAAAAGAATCTACCTCCCTTGGGGACAATGTGGTAATCTGAGTCATGAAAATCAAGAAATGAAGGAAAGTCTAGCCCAATTACTCTTTAGCTGAAGAACTAGCTAGTGAAATCATGTTTAACTCTAGAGTCCTGGGCCCCAACTAAAAAAAAAAAAAAAAAATTCTAATTCAGTTTATCTTGAGGATCTCAGATCTGCACATTTTAACAAGTATCTTGAGTCAATTAGGCTGATTCTATGAATATATTTTGAAAAACATTGATCTGACCCTTTCTGTATCAGCATCAATATCTAAGCGGTCTTTTCTGAACAGTTCAGGCAGAACACAGCAAAAGAGCTTCAACACACTATATTCTTGTCCAAGAACTTAATGTAATTCATATTACTTAAGTAATTAATGTTATTTGTGACATCAGAGAACAGAATTGGGACTCTTATTAAGTCTCCTAGAAAATTAGAAAGCAATGTATGTACTCCAATGTGTATATAAGTATTATGTGTTTTTAAAAGCCCGTATGGTTGTCTCATTATCATTGCAACAAATCAAAATTCCAGATTTATATACAGTCAGCCCTTCATATCCATAGGTTCCCCATCCTCCCATCTTCTTTTTCTCTCACTCTGTCAGCAGACTATTTCTTCTTCTGAGTTCTCGAACTAAATTCTTTTCCTACTAAAGTCATTTTGGCTCTGAAAAAAAATGATCAACCTGCAAAAGAGATTATAGGGTGTGAGCTAAACCATGACAGTCCCTGGTAGAACACTCTGGCACATTTTTCACTCTCCAACATTATTGTTGAGTAGACTCAGAATGCAGAAGGATGAGCTCTGCCAGGAACGTGGAGTTGCTTGTTTCCCTGATGACTAGTTATGACTGTATTTTTTGAAACATACAATCATAGCGGTGCCTTAACCTTTAATATTGATGACATAATGGTTTGTTATGTTTTAATCAAGCTCTAAGAATATTTCTGGCAATTTAGTATTATCTCTCTTGTGGCCTACACCCAAAAGTTACCCTTTCAAGGATGACGTACAATATGATTCTGCTAATGCTAGTGTTTTACATGCCAGTCTCTTACTCAGATCATGGTTTTTTTTTTTTTCTCCTAAAAATACTTTACAGCAAAGGAATCACATCTCAAAAAAAAAAAAAAAAGGCATTTATTAAACTAAGGGAATAAATAAGAAGACCAAAAGGAATTGCCAAGAAAGGCTTTTACTAATGCTTTACATGAGGGATCTTTGCAGAAGCCTATGAATGAGGAAATGGCCAGATTTAGGGAACTCTAATAGCCTTTTGAGAGCAAAGTTGTATCAAGTTCATTTGCTTTTTGTTTTGTTATTTTCCTCCGCATATTATTCACTTCAAAGTTTGTATTTTTTTTTCTTAGAATGCTAACTTTCATGTTGCTTTTCTAAATTATGCACTACTTTTGCTGTCACATTCTAATTAGGCCTTTTCTTGTTATACATAAAACAGTGTAAAATCTCAAGATACAACTTTTCTTGCTTCTAGGGTAGTGACCCACAAATGAAAAGTTCAGATAGATGCAGTTTAACAGAGTCAGCAAGAATACTGACATACCCATGAGAAATCTGCCTTCCAAGTCTGACAGATGACACCTTCACAATGATCAGCCTTGTGGGCTCATCTGCATTACTAACATTTCCTTGGTAATCTGATGTCACTTGCAAGCAGCTCAGTATTATAGAGTTTTTAATCCTACATCATTAGACGTACTTCATAAATTTTGCCCAAGAGGCAGACTTGGCTTTTACATATTTCTGTTGATTTAATGAAAAACAGATTTCCCTTTTTTTCTTCCTATGTGATTTGTAATATGGCATATTAATAAATATTAAATAGAAAATACTTACATTTTCAAACATTTGAATGTGCTATATAAGCTGTATTCATGTCAATTAGGACAATAATTTTTATTTACTTTTTCAATTATTATGACATCATTTTTATCGGTAGGACTATTTTTGCATGGAGTAGAAAAGGGCAGCCAATTTAAAAAGCTTCTTACAATAGAAACTTTGTCATTGTTCTCCACCTAGTACCTATTATAGGTTTTCGTAAAGTAAATTGAATTAACTGGACAAAGAGCTTGATGACCCAACTTTTATTTCAGCTATCAGGTGACCTTCTTTGTAGCAAAAGTGGATCTTCTAGAAGTCTTTTGACCTTTGTCACAGTCACACAGCTTTGAACTTTTTCTGGTTTAACTCAGAGTGCAGCACAGAGTTACACAGGAAAGAGACACCTTGCCCCTGGGGCACAACCAATTCATTTCCAGATAATTCATACCTGGAAAACTCTGAATTGCCTACACCAGCCACAGACCCCACTGTTGACTGCAGTGTTGCAGATAAATTATCTGGAGTCAAGGTCCATTCTAGTTTTCCCAGAGATAGTTTTGGAGACATTTTGCTCTTTATATCAAGTAAGAACAATAATATAAATTCAGTCGGGAAAAGCTATTTTTAAAATACTAAACTGAAAAATTTCTCTGCCAATTTTAATTATACTTTGGTTCCACCTGTATATGCTGACATCCAATCTCAACATGAGACTGATTTTTCTTCTCATACTTCCCCTCTGTTTGCTCCTTACAGCAAAGTTACATCAAAAAATGAATATTAAATGAACTAAAAAGGGACTGAAAAAGGGAAACTTCATAACTTACTGATTTTCTATAAAACATCTTTCATTTCCCTGCAATGCGGTTGAGGTGCGTTAGAGAAGGACAAGAAGGCAAAAGCTAAGAGCGTCTTCTCTGACAATGACAGAGGCTTTTCTGCCTACATTCAACTTGAATAGGCCTTAATGTTTTTTGTCTGCTTGAGACCACAACTCAAATATTCGATAGAGTTCAGATGGGACCAAAAACTGATTTAAGACATGAAAACTAGACCTGTTGACAAAACCTAAGGGAAGTGAAGTTATTTCACCTAGAGGAGAAAGACAAGGGAGACATACAATTCAAGCATGGAAAGGACATTGCATAAAATGTTGACACCAGCTATTCCATTTGAACCTGGGATTTGCATTTAATTCCATTTGAACTAAAATTCAGTTTAGTTTTAATTCATATGAGAAGAAATTTGGAATTTATATTAAATCTTCTTCACTAGACCAAAACAAAGGGAAATGGAAATTAAACATTCTTCAGTTATGAATAAGAACTAAGATTGTCTCTGCTTAATAATGCCTGAAAGCAAAGACGCGTTGTAGATGAGAATGGGTATGACTATGTGCTTAGTACTTACCATATGTCAGACTCTTTGAAGTAGAAGTAGACCTCTAGAAAAGTATGAGGACTTTGTGTAGTCTCACTGATTTTTATGTGTGGCAGAGAAGTACAAAGCAAAAGAAACTTCCTCCCGGAAAACCCCCGGGAATACAACCAGTTCACTTACAGATAATTCATACCTATAAAAATGATTTGGTGGCACCAAACACTCCAATGCTAATTTCAGTGTTGTACACAAATGATCAGGAGTCAAGGTTCAGGCTAACACAGCTTCACCTGTGTAATGATCACAAAAGTACAAGTGATGAAACAGAAGCAGAAGGAAGTCGCTTGGCCAGACTCACTCAGCCAGTAAGTGACAAAGCTAGAGATAGGAGACAGATTCTCATCTATTTTAAATGGGAATCTGTCTATTCATGCCAAAGCTTATATTCTTTCCATTATTTCACAATATATACCTTGGTGAAGTTTACAAGTCCCTTGCAAACTCTGGATTCTACTAATACATCACTAATGATATGTAAGGATATTTTAGTTTTGTTTTATGTGCTAAGTGGAATTCAAAGATTAATAATAGAACAGTGAAATAACTTTCTCACTCTCCCATCCCTTTTTTTTTTTTGAGATGGAGTTTCACTCTTGTTGCCCAGGCTGGAGTGCAGTGGTGTGATCTCAGCTCACTGCAACCTCCACCTCCCAGTTTCAAGTGATTCTCCTACCTCAGCCTCCCAAGTAGCTGGGATTACAGGCATGCGCCAACACGCCCGGCTAATTTTTGTAGTTTTAGTAGAGACAGGGTTTTGCCATGTTGGCCAGACTGGTCTCAAACTCCTGACCTCAGGTGATCTGCCTGCCTCAGCCTCCCGAACTGTTGGGATTACAGGCGCGAACCACCATGCCCAGCCTTCACTTCCCCTTTTTAAATTTCTAAAACCCTGTATCTCCTTAAAGCTAAATATAAAATAACAATTAAAATCTCAGAGAGAGTTCCTAATTCAAGGTTTTATTTATCTAGTTGTTTTTACCAGAAGTTCTTAAAGTGTATTTTATAGAGCATTAAAGAGTATATATGAGAATAAAATATTTTCGTTGCAAAAATCAATATTTTTGAGGCCTAAGAGACCCCAATGAAGAAAATATCCTCCAAATTATTAACTATAACAATGAGAATGAGAGCTGAAGCATATTGTATACTATTTCTAGAATTTTTTTTTTTTTTTTTTGCTGGACATGGCGTGGTTTAATGAACAATAACCTTTGACTTCTCACAGAGAATCCACAAAATGTATTTGTGTTCCTCTCTGCTTATAGTTACATATATCATTTCAGCCCAAAGAGATATTTTTTCTTGTAAATTTAAGGTGATTAAAATGGTTTTTAATGGTAGCAATGTTGCAGTTTTAATTACAGTGTTTATTATCATGAAGAATTTAATATAAATACATGACAATTAGCAGTATTCTACTGGGGAAAGCTGAAAATAATTTGTCCTAATCTGGAGATTTGCTGAGATCCATAATATGCATACACTAATTCCTTTGCCCTAACAACAGCACTGTGTAAAATATCTCTAGGGATTTAAAAAGGTTAAAGTGATATTCACAGCAGGAGTGACAGAGCACATAAGGGAAACCTAAATTTGGTAGGCTTTTAGCAGGATTTTCCCCCATTACATCACAGTAGCATAAAATTAGATATGTAAAATCACTTCATTACATTTATTTTTTAACTAGAGTTTGTTTGTTTTTAAAGATCCAGGAAAAACTCTCCAAATTCCTTTTCTCATACCCTACTCTACTTGAGATCCTATAAGAATTACCAACTCCATATTGATGATTTCCATTTTTGACAGATAATTAGGATATCTAAAAATATGAATCCTATAAAATAATGAGCAAGATTTTATTATCAAATAGTCCATCTTGCATTACTAAATAGATTACTTTTCATAGCTAACTTGGTACTTCTAAGTATATAAAGAAGCAAACAATAATGATTTTAAAAAATATTTCCAGTTTTCAAGCCTTTATTCCACTTCTTCAGTTTTAACCTGTCAAAAATGAAACACATGCCTATGGAAAAGGTAATTACTTTTCTCCTTCTTTAACTTCTTCTTAATTAACTTTTAATCTATGCTGTTACAGAGGGAGCATTTCTTAATACTAAATGTGTCTAAAATGTAGGAGACAGAGATTTAAATCATTTAGATAAACATCTACCTAGCACAGAGGCATAAAAATTACAAAATTAAGATATGGGTGGCTGAGTGCCAACAGTAGCTGCCAGCAAAAGCAAGATATTGCCTTCATTTAAAAAAAAAATATTTTGCTTACAAACAAACCGACTTAATAAATGCCTTATAACCATACACTCTTATATTGGAACACATTTCTTGTTTTATACTACATAAAATTCTAAAAACATGTGAATGAGAAATTAAACGGAAATAACCATGCATCATTTATGAAAGGCATGTTTTAAAAGAGAAAAAAAATCAATAAATTGGAAAATTTCATCATGAAGTGAACCACTATTGCTTTGTTTAGTTAGAGTGAATTCTGTCAACAGTAATTTAATGTAATCAGTTCAATGATATGATCCCTGGTTGGTGTTCAGATAATTACTATACTTACGTCTAGTAATTTTCAGCCATTAAATGGAATATAGAGTGGCAAGTAAAGACAGGAAGCTTTGACCCTTAATACCCCCTTTACTATATGTGTGTAATTTGTCTTCTAATAACTGAAATAACATGACAGTAAAGTCCTTACACACAAAACAGAAATAATCCTGCATCCTTTATGCAAGCCTGGTTAATCAAAATGTCTTGCATTTTTTTTTTTGCACAAGATATAATAGAAATACACACACAGGCACAGACACAGACACACACACACACACACACACACACACAGAGAGAGAGAGAGAGAGAGAGAGAGAGAGAGAGCAGTCACTTATAGGCATACCTTGAAGATACCTTGCAGTTTCTGTTCCAGAGCAAGTCACACAATTTTTTTTGTTTCTCTGTACATATAAAAGTTATGATACTGTAGCCTATTAAGTGTGCAATAGAATTATTTTTAAGAGAACAATGAGCATACCTTAATTAAAAATACTTATTGCTAAAAAATGCTAACAATCAGCTGAGCCTTCAGCAAGTTGTGATTTTTTGGCTGGTAGACGGTCTTGCCTTGACTGATTGCTGACTGATCAGTTTGGTGATTGTGGAGGGCTGGAGTGGCTGTGGCAATTTAAACAAAATAATACAATAAAGTTTGCCACATAGATTGACTCTTTATTTCATGAAAGATTTCTCTGTAGCATTTGATGCTGTTTGACAGCATTTTACTCCAGTAGAAATTATCTAAAAAGTGGAGTTGATCCTCTCAAACTCTGCTACTGCTTTATAATAAATTTACGGAACGTTCTAATCCTTTGTTGTCATTTCAGCAATGTTCACAGCATCTTCTCCAGGAGTAGATTCTGTCTCCAGAAACCACTTTCTTTGCTCATCCATAAGAAGCAAATCCTCATCCATTAAAGTTTTATCATGAGGTTATAGCAATTAAGTCACATCCTCAGGCTTCACTTCTGGTTCTCTTTCTATTTTCACCATATTTGCAGTTACCTCCTCCACTGGAGTTTTGAACCTCTCAAAGACATCCATCAGAGTTGGAATAAACTCATTCCAAACTCCTGTTAATCTTTATATTTCAGCCTCATCTCATAAATCATGAATGTTCTTTTCCAAAAGGCTTTCAGTTTACTTTGTCAAGATCCATCAGAGGAATTATAAGCTATGGCAGCTATGCCATATGAAAGTTATTTCTCAAATAATAAGACTTAAAAGTCAAAATTTCTTCTTGATCCATAGGCTGCAGAATGGATGTTGTATTATCAGGCATCAAAACAACATTAATTCTAATATCTCTATCAGAGCTCCTGGATGGCCAGGTTCATTGTCAATGAACAGTAATATTTTGATTCTTTTTTCTCCAAGCAGTAGATCTTAACAGTGGACTTAAAATATTTAGTAAACTGTGTTGTAAAGAGATGTGCTGTAATCTAGGCTTTGTTGTTCCATTTATAAAGCATAGATGGACTATATTTAGCATAACTTTCAAAGGCTATAGGATTTTTTGAATGGTAAATGAACATTGGCTTCAACTTAAAGTCACTGACTGCATTTGCCCTTAACAAGAGGCAGCCTGTCCTTTGAAGCTTTGAAGCCAGACATTAACTTCTCCTCTCTAGCTATGAAAGTCCTAAATGGCATCTTCTTTCCTTAAACTTCATGAAGCAACCTCTGCTGGTTTCCAACTTTTCATCTGAAGTTTTTTGTTTTTTTTTTTTGCCACTCTCAGCCTTAAGAGAATTAAGGCCTTGCCCTGGATTAACTTTTGGCTAAAAAAAAAAAAAAAAAAAAAAAACTGTTGTGCCTGGTTTGATCTTCTATCCAGACCACCAAAACTTTCTCCATATCAGCAATAAGGCTGTTTCACTTTATCGTTTGTGTATTCAGGAGAGCAGTACTTTTAGTTTTTTTCAGGAACTTTTCCATTGCATTCATAACTTGGCTGTTTATCATAAGACACCTAGCTTTCACCCTATGTAAGTTTATATGCCTTCCTCCTCAAGCTTAATCATTTCTAGTTTTTAATTTGAAGTGAAAGATGTGTAACTCCTTCTTTTACCTTGAACACTCAGAGGCCATTATAGTGTTACTAAATGGCCTAATTTCAATATTGTGTCTCAGGGAATAGAAAGTCCCAAGGAAAGGGAAGAGAGATGGGTGAATGGCTGTTCCTTGGAGCAGTCAGAACACATACAGCATTTATCAATTAAGTTTGCTTTCTTACATGTGTTCAGTTCATGGTCCTTCAGAACATTTACAATGGTAATATCAAAGGTCACTGATCACAGACCATCATAACAGATATAATAATAATGAAAAAGTTTGAGATATTGTGAGAATTACCAAAATGTGACTCAGGGACAAAAAGTGAGCATCTGCAGACAGCAAAATGTTGCTGATAGACACACTTTACACACAGTCGTCACAAACCTTCAATTTGTAAAAACCACAATATCTGTAAAGCTCAATAAAGCAAAGTACAATAAAATGATGTATGGATGTATCTCCTCTCCCTCTCCAAATCCAAATGTAGTAAAGGAAGGAAAACAAACAGAATATATTTGTGAAATTACTGTCTTGAGAAAGGGAGGTAGAGACATTACAAACCCGATTTCCATGAGCTGCTGAAATTCAAAACATAGATGAATGCTGTTAAATGTATAACACAACTTAAGGGAATCCCAGGAAATTGCTACAGTGGTGTTGAAAGGTTAATGAATACTTGGCTTGCTGTATGACTTGGGGATCACAGTTCTTTTCTCTAAATACTTTGTGTTCCACCGTCTTCTTGCTTCCAGCAGCAAATGTAAAATCTGATCAGTCAGTACAATTTTCTTACCTTTTAAAATATCTTCCTCTTTATGAGGATTTATCCTTGAAATATCGTCAAGAATTTTTTAAAAAAATTTCTCTCAAACTTGTGAATGGTTGTCTTTTTTCAGTTAGTGGATTATTATTTGTTATTTCAACTCCATTTGTTACCTTTTCCTCCTTCTGAAATACCATTGGCATTTTAGATCTCTGGGATCTGTTTCTTATAATTCTCATATTCTTGTGGGATTTTTCTGTCTTTGTTCTAAGTTGTTTCTTCCATATAATCTTATTACAAATGCAAGTCTGAGCCTTTTCTATTTTAAATTCCACTATTATATTTTATAATTTGTGAATCACAATCATTATAGATTTTCTGACTATATCCCTTTGATGGTCCTCATTCATTTTATGTCAATATTTTTTTTGAGTTCTTCATCAGTTCTAGTAATAATTTATCAGGAACTATCACTTAAAGAATTTTAGATCACTCACCATTCCTCAGGATACTAGTATCCTTTAAAGGTTTTTTTTTTTTTTGGCCATATTTTCATTATATGTGCCCCCACCCTTCATATACATGGGGATATTATGAATTTTGAGCTACGGAAGACTTTCAGTAGAGGATAGTGAAATTAAATGGAGGACACAGTCATTTTTGCTTCCATGGTCAGGTTATGTTATCTGTCAAATGTGCTGTTCTCCCTTGAAGCATGCAGGTACTGCATCCCCAGTCCCCTCTTTTTTTCACTCTGAGTATAAGTAAAAGCCCTCCATCACTTACAGGAACTGGGGGCAATGCAGCCCAGTAAGGCAGGTGAATGGAAGGTGACTGATTCCTCAAAGTCTGAGAAAGCAACTGGGATCAAGCAAACTTTCGAAAGACTACACAAAGCCAGTGTGCCCTCTCATCAGGGGGATCTGTAGACTTCTTTCAGTTGATTCTTCTTAGGAAAAATATTTTTCCCTGCACCTTTTGCAGAATATTAGATTCAGCCTCCGGCTCCACCCAGGTGCCTCTAACCTGCATGCCCCATATTCTAAATGACTCCAAGAAGGGTTAGGAGGAAGAAGGAGCCAGGGATGAAAACTTCGGTTCCCAAAGGTTTCTCATTTTGAAAAGGAGATAAAAATATTGTTTATTTTGAATAATGCGATATCTCTAAAATCCAAAGAATAAAATGAAATGCTTTTTAAGCATAGGATAATTCAGTAAGATTATGGGTTACCATAATACATGTCAAAAATAAAACAGAAAACATAGCAAAACAAAAAGAATCAAAAGAGAAACGTTAATGCATAATAACAATATAACCATAAATCTCTTGGAAGGGAATTAATAAGCAATGTGTAATACTGATAATGATGAAATTCTAAAACTCTCTTGAAAAACAAAATGACGTGTAAAGAGAGAGGTGTTCTTTATTCTTGATTGGAATATTTAGCACTGTAAAGAGGGCAGATAACTTAAAAATATCTTCATGAAATCAGAACAAATATTCAAAATTCCAATAGGATTGCTTTTCTCGGGGATGGGAGTAGGACAGAGAGTTGGAAGGCTATAACACAGAATAATTCTGAAGTTCCTGATACATTACATATGAGAGGATTGAGAAAATTCCTTCCCCAAATAAAATATATTGTAAAACTAGAATTAAAATATGTAAATGAAGAAGTACATTACAGAAGCAATGATTTTCAAGACATTGGACAGCAAGCAATGAAGAACTATGCTACTTGAGTGATGGAAACAATTTAGGGAAGTCCCATGAGGAGTCCTCAGCTAACACCTTGAGATAGCTTTTGGGAAATAGCATATGTCAGACTCTCTGAGTTGAAGAGAAGAAGTTGGAAAGTGACTTAAGTTTGTGAGACAGAGTACTAAGAGAGGTGAGTCCTTCATTGAGAAACTTAAAGATTTTCCAAGAAATCTCCTGAAGCATTAAGCAGAGTACTCATCAGCACATGTGTATGAGGAAAATACATAAGGCTTGGAAAGAACATATGAAAGGATTAGAGAAAGCAGTGCCAACAGCTGAGATATGGTGCTGGGAATTATGCCTTTTCTAACTAGACAGATTGGAGAAACTTATAATCCACAGGGCACTGTGTTAGTACTCAGGAAAGTCGATTATTTCGTTTGATGTATTAGTATGAGTTTTCCAGAGATATAGAACCAATGGAACGTGTGCATATGTGTATATACATGTACTTTAAGAATTGACTGTGGGGGCCAGCAAGTGTAAAATCTCCAGGGCAGCCCCATAGGCTGGAGACCCAGAGATGGGTCAATATTGCAGTTCAAGTCTGAAGGCAGTCTGGAGGCAGAATTTTCTCCTACATGGGGAACCTCAGTCTTTTTCTCTTAATGCTTTCAACTGATTGGATGTGACCCACCTGCGTTATGGGAGGTAATCTGCTTTACTTAAAGTCTACTGATGTAAATGTTAATTGCATCTAAAATATACCTTCATAGAAACAGATAAGCCAATGTTTGACCAAAAACTGGATATCATAGTCTAACAAAGTTGATACATAAAATTAATCACCAAACTCAGTATTTTACAGTACTCAGAAGTTGCCTCAGTACTGGGGGATAAGCAGCCCTAGATTGAGCACTGTTCTGGACCCATTTAACAAGTTATGAAAGCAAGACCCAAAAGGATGGAGATGTAATAGGAATTTTAAAAAATAATTTAGCACTCAACAAGATAAAGATCCCAATGTTTGTTATCCAGTAAAAAAGAAGCAGTAAAATATCATCCATAATGAATAAAAGCACATACACAGACACACACAGTGTATGTAGTATTCTTCCCTCAACATTTCCTTTTTATTTTATTTATTTATTTATTTTGAGACAGTCTTGCTGTGTTATCCAGGCTGGAGTACAGTCTCGGCTCACTGCAGCTTCTGCCTCCTGGGTTCAAGCGAAGCAATTCTCCTACCTCAGCCTCCCAAGTAGCTAGGACTGTAGGCTCGTGCCACCACACTCAGCTAATTTTTTGTATTTTTAGTAAAGACGAGGTTTCACCATGTTAGCCGGGATAGTCTTGATCTCCTGACCTTGTGATCTGCCAAACTTGTGATCTGCCCACATTTGCCTCCCAAATTGCTGGGATTACTTACAGGCATGAGCCACCATGGCCAGCCAAAATCTACCCTCAATATTTCTATCTTGATCTTTAATAGGCATCTCAAACTTAACATCAAGAACCAACTACCTGGGCCAGGCAGGGTGGCCCACACCTGTATTCCCAGCACTTTGGCAGGCCGAGGTAGGGAGATCACTTGAGGCGAGGAGTTCAAGACAAGCCTGGCTAATACAGTGAAACCTTGTCTCTACTAAAAATACAAAACATTAGCCGGGTGTGGTGGCACGTGCCTGTAGTCCCAGCTACTAGGGAGGCTGAGGCAGGAGAATCTCTTGAATCTGGGAGGCAGAGGTTGCGGTGAGCTGAGATCATGCCACTGCACTCCAGCCTGGGCAACAGAGCAAGATTCTGACTCAAAACCAAACCAAACCAAAACAAAATAAAATAAAACAAAACAAAACCTTCTGCTCTCACCACATCCCCAAACCTGTATTTCCAACTATACAACCCATTTCAATTGATAGCAACACAGTCTTATGAAATGGTAAGAACAAAACCCTTGAAGTTATTTTTTTACTCCTCTCTTTCTAATTCCACACCAATTCATCACAATATCTTGTTGCCACCATCTCTCCTATTGTAATAGTCTAACTTTTTTTTTTTAGTCTCTGCTCTCTTATAGTTTATCTCAACATGATAAGCAGAGTGATTCTTGCAACATGTGACTCTGATCAGTCACTCCTATGGCCAATCTCATCAAAGTATTTTCATTTTATTCAAATAGATGTTAATGTCCTTCCAATGGCCTACATAATCTGCTCCTTCACTTTTCATCTGACAACGTCTCCTATGATTCACCTTGCTCAGCATTATCCAATAATGAAATGTGATGTGAGTCACATGTGCAACCTTAAAGTTTCTAGTAGCACATTAAAATGTTGAAAATAAGTGAAATTAATAACATATTATATTTAACCCAACATTTCAAAAACATTATTTCAACAACATGGAACCAATATAAAAATTCAGCATGTAATCATTATAAAAATGGTTTTTGGTATTTTTTTCATGCACAGCCTTACAAATCAAAAGTGTATGTTATACTTATGGCACATCTCAAATTGGTTTAGCTCAATAGCCATGTGTGATTAATGGGTACTATATCAAACAGCACAGTGCTAGCTCATGCCTCTCTGGGAACATTGGTTTCCTTTATATACCTGAAACATGCCAGCCATACTTTTGCTTCACAACCTCTGTTATTTAATGTGCTGAAATAACATAATACCACAGACTGGGTAATTTATAAACAATAGAAATGTGTTTTTCATGTTTCTGGGGGCTGGAAAGTCCAAGATCAAGGTGCTGGAAAGATTAGTGTCTGGTGAAGGCTTCTTTGTCTGCTTCCAACATGGCACCCTTTGGTTGCGTCCTATGGGGAGGAGGAGCACTGTGTCTTCACATGGCAGAATGAACAGAAGGACAAGAACGGGGTGATTTCTAGTTCCCTCTAGCTGTTTTATCAGGTCACTAATTCACTAATTCCATTCATGAAGGTTCCACCCTCATGACTTAATCAGCTCCTAAAAGCCCCACCTCTAATATTATCACATTAGCAATTCAGTTTCAACATATGAATTTTGGGGGCATTCAGACAATAGCATAGGCTTTGCATCAGTTGTTCCCTTTTCCAGGAACTGCTTCCTCCATATACATACATGGCTGGTTTTCTCACCTCCTTGTAGTCTTTTTCAAATGTCACCATTTCGGTGAGGCTATGCCAGATTACTTTATTTAATGTATCATATTATTTATTACATTTTAATAACATATAAATTACTTATTTATAAGGTTTATTATGTATCTCTTCTCTCATTGGAAACTCTCCTATGAGGGCAAGAATTTTGGACTGTTTTATTCATTTATGTACCCCCAACTTTGCATAATCTCTATTCCATAGAAGTTCAATAAATACCTGTTGAATGAAAAGAATTAATGCAGTAGGATTTTATGCTCTTGTTTAACAACATAGGGTCATGTACTGATTTTGAGAGATATTCAAGATATTTTGGCAAAGAAAAAAATAGGCCTATTGAAGAACTATGGAAACATATATCCTTTTACTGTTTCAAAATATGTGTCTTTGGATATTAGTATAGCTGTGATTCAGATAACATATCATCCTTATAGAGAAAGAATACATATCTAGTTGCTATAATTAATTGCATCTGTCTAGAGATTAGAAATCAGTAGAGAGAGGACACTTATATGTATTTTTTGAGCTTTTAAATAATTATGCTATTTGTGATAATTTAAAAATACAAGTTTAAAAACTGGCAACGTCATAAAAAATTAGGAGCAATTATTCTCTTGTTCTAAAAATTACCTCATTTAGGGTTCTAAAATCCATTTCTTGGAGGTCATCTTTGCAAAACCCTGAAGGTATTTCTCCAGAAATATTCGGAGACCTCTACGTTGTATGTGTATTACTCTGACATCTTTTTGATTGTATATAGAGAGTTATCCGCATTTTATCATTTTAATTCCTAGGAGTGATTTTATAAACTGTTCCTCAGTTCCTAGTCTTTGCAATTTAATTGTAATTTGACCTACTAACTGAATTAAAGAAATCAGATATAAACAAATGAACAGATTTCAGCTGTCCATTTGATATAGTGGTTTGAATTAGTTTTAATGGGCCCCAGGGCAGTTTTCTAGCCTGTAACTGCTATTAAACAGAATTCTGTATATTCACTGAAGATGTTTAAATACTCTATGTGATAATACAACTGATTTTTGTTTTATACAAGTAATAACTATAGATTGAATTAAAAAGAAAATATGACCTAAAGAGGGTCTATTTAATGAAGTTTTCATTTTATTACTTTGGAAGATTCACATGTTTTAATTTCCATTTTTCTTTTATTTCATTTTTTCAAAAGAAAATTATAATATAAGAATAAATAATAACAGTACCTTGTATTGCTACTGTGGTAAGAGCTTTAAATATTTTCTCTCATGTGATTCTTACAATAAACCTATAAGGTTTATATCAATATTATCTCAGTTTTCACAGATGAGAAAGTTGAGGTTTAAGAAGACAGAATAACTTACCCATGTCCAAAGAGTTAACAAGATTATAATCAGCATTCATGTATTATTTTTAGTTTCATTCTAAAACTGTGTTTTTAAGCATTATGTCACTAATATATTTATCCTAGTGAAACCAATTCTTATGATAATCTTTAAAAATAAAGAGTCCTAAAATTGCAAACAGATTTTGACCTCAGATCAATTATAAATCCATTATATGAAACTCTGTCACACATGGTATCATATCACAATACTAAGAACAGAGAATGAAACATAGTAGGTACACAATAAATAATTTTGAATTAATAAAATTATGAAAGTTCCCATCTAATATTCTAAATCTTTACAGTGAAAAGAAAAAAAAATGCCTTTTAAAGTGGGAAGAGCAAAAGCAAATGGCACAGGGGGTTAGTATTTGAGAATGGAATAGACAAATAAAAGGGATTCAAATTCACTTGACTGCATCAGTTAGAAAAACTAGAAATAAAGCTGGAAAGTGTCAGGTTATTCCACAGTATGCCTACTTTACAGATTACAAAATATGTGTAGTTTACGTGAGTTTGTATTCATGACAGGGAAATATTTATTTCCTCTGTTGATTTTATGCATCTTGAAATATGTGAGGGCCTGGTTAAAATATGAAACCCTCTCTGAAGGCGAGATAAAACAAGTCTCTCATTCTTCTCCATTAAATTAGGAGACATTGCTTGGCCTATGAAATATTATTCTGGACTAGTTAAGCAAACTGATAATGTTTGACCTGTTTGACCAACTTCTCTCTCTAAACTTTGTCAACCACAAAATATTGTATGACATGTTGTATATACATGATGATACTCAAATGCTCTTCATATTTTTATTCTCCGCCACTTCACTAGCGCAGATTATCATTTGTTCTAGAACTAATGAAATCACCTTCAAATTATTCTCCTTGTGTTAGAAGTCCAGCTTACTGACCACTGCTTCCCACTATCACCATATTTATTTTTTCCTAGAACATGTATCTGTTCTTAAATCTTGCTAATTCTATGTCACCTCTTGCTAATTCCAGGAGGAAGTGCAAAGCTTCCTCATGAAATTAAAAGAGTCTGGCACAGCCACCTTTCCTGGATCACCTTCACACAAGTCTCCAGCATACCTGAATTACAATTGTAAAGACCAACTCTGGCTGCCCCAGATCACCAAGCACCATCTCAGGCTGAATTCTGTTTCTAAAATGCTGTAGCCCTTTCTTTGTTATCAGTCAAAACCCTTCTCAAACATCAAGTCTCAGAAAAAGATGCCATCTCCTTCATGATGTTTTTCCTAGTCTCCCCTATTTCACTCCTACCTTAAAATTAAGCATTTCCTTAAATCTTTACTCATACCTACATTTATTGCCTATCTCCTTCCCATATTTATTATAGTTGTCATTATTCTTTCCTTATTGGTTTCAAACTTTTTATGGACAGGTACAGTGACTCCTTTAAGTGTTCCTCTTCCAGTGCCTAGAATAGGACAATATTTATAGCAAGAAAATATTAAATATAATAAACATATGTTGTTTACTGAAAAACTACTAACAAAACTACAATAAAATATTTTGTACAGAATAAGGATAGCAAAGGAAAAAACATAATCTCCATATAATAGAAAACGAACATGTTAAAACTTGTATTGATAACCGGATGAATATAGATGGATATTTTACAGGAAAAGGGAAATAGAAGAGCAGAAAACAAAATACATCAAAATTATTCTTCGATTTCAAGTTTACAGGTAAAAATTATTTTCAGGTACTAAGTGTGCATTGGGAAGACGTGATTTTATAATTTCCAGAACTGTCATCCTTTGCTATACTGTTGTCTTTCACAGTATGCTGTCTAGGGGTTTTAGGAGATTGCACACCAGGAGCATTGGGCACAATGACACGGAAGTCTTGCAGTGCAGGAAGCCTCAGTAATCAATTCCCACACTTTCCAGGTGGTGCTCTTTGGTTCCATTCACGTTAACTTTTCCGTGTTCTATGTGAAGAAAGCCTCCAGATAGTGAAGAGGGAGGGAGAGCAATAAGACCAGTGATTACAAATCGATCACTTTTATTGCTGCCAGAGCCAGTAGCAGAACACAGCTGATAGACAAAGCAATGGTTTTGTTCAATAATTAAGTTGTTTCGTAGGGGAGAATATGAAGCCTTTTCAATATTTTACTCTTTTTAGAAAATATATGTATTGTATCAAACATTGTGTGGCACACAATAGAAATGGGGGTTTTAATAGCGGTCCTTATTGTGAACGTTGAATATTATAAGGCAGCTTTGATTAATGTTGGGGGAGAATCAGCTCTACTTCATGCATAAAGCCAAATATCTGGGACACTGGTCCACCTGAGAAACAGAAGGTAGATACTTCCCAAATTAAGGGTAATTCAGGAGAGGGATTACTATTGAGTACACTTCTAAAATATACTCAACATTTGAGCAAAGATAAGAAAAAGAATTTTTAGGCATATAGGTATGTGTTTGTCTCTCTGAAAAAAATACCTAAACTAAAATTTGAAGAAGGCTATCATAATGATACACAAGTAAAATAGTCTGGATTTGAATATATCTGGGTCTCTTCAAGATGTTCCTTGCCAGGATTCTGTTGAAATACCCTTGTTATGCTATCAGACGTCCTAAATACATGTCATTGTGGTTTCTTTATTTACTTTTTGGACCCCTTCTTTCTTCCTCATTCTCTCACAGTATTTCCACCAAATCTAACACCACATTAGCTGTAAGTGGTGCAAAGGGATATTATATTCTTCAGTGATTAGAGACACATAGTTATCTCGTAATTTACTTAGAGAAGATGATGCAAAACTATAAAAGATAATGTGTTGCTTTGTAAACAGAATTCAAATTAGAATTTAACCTTCAAAATATTTTTTTAGAAAGTGATGAGAAAACATTGCAATGGTATAGAAGCCATGCAGTATAATAGAAAATGTCCTATATATAAGGATGGAACATAGAATTTATTACCACAACTATCAGTGGCTCCTATGACATTAAAGTTATTCACTTACTTTCTGGTGTCTACCAATCAGTTCTTCAAAATATAAACAATTACACAAGCTCCTAACGAGATCTTACAAATATTGGAATAATAAATAATATGTGACTACATTTTAGTTGCCCAATATGCCATTTTGTGATTATTATTCAGAAAAGATTCTCTCCTGAAAGGAAATTGCAAAAAATAAGCACTACTGGTGTGCACTTTACTATTAGATATTTTTACACAAACCATTATGCTGAATTCAGAAAAAAAGCATATTTTAACTGGACATAGAGCCTTGATTTGTTCTGGTAAAACCCTAATTTGCCCAAGTTTTATCAGTAACCATGGTTCCCACGTAGTACTCATGGAGGTGGCCATAGTTTTTATTTTCTTGTAAGACTCACTGTGGTGCAGGTCTGACTCAGAGCTTTTCCTAGGAATATAAAAAGGATAAATAAAAATGTAAAAGAAAAATTATTTAACTGTCCCTTGATAACTAAATGGTTGATCATAAATTGGAGTGTCTATGCAAATGAAGTAAATAATTAAAATCTCCAAGAACAGCATTGACTAGGTGGTTGATGACTGGCAATTATAAAAGCTGAATTTTTAATATGCATACATCCAAGGAGCCAGTAAAAATTAGTTCCCAGACTAATGGACTTGCCTTTCTTCCAAAGCAGAATTTTAATGAGAGCATTATTTATAACAGAGAGCCCAAGAATCAGGGTATTCTTGCTTAGTCTCATTTTTTTTTTTTTTATTTCCTGACACCTTATCCATTAAACTATGAACTTCTTTACAGAAGAATAATACTTTATGCACTGGGAAGTAAAGGTCAAAATGACTTCGGAAATTAGTTGCACTATATGTACTTTAAAGACGTGGCACTTAGGACAAAAGAAATCATAAAGCCTGTGTTTCTAAATACCCAAGTTGTGTATGCTTTTTAAATATATTTCATAAGATCAAATTACATTCCATATAGTTTTGCCCTTCCACAAACTTTCTATGTGATTATTTCCTACATAAGATAAAGTGTAAAATCTTTGAAGGACACTTAAATCTTTTTGCATATACTTTTATAAGGCTTACAAATGGTTTTAATCATTCTGATACATGTACGTTGTTAAGCTGCTAATTTCTTTGAGTCCATTGAAAGGGTTTAATTTTTCCTTTGAAACACCATTTTCTTATTGGCAGTCTGTGTTATAAACATCACAGAGTTTAGATTTTCACTTTCCTTTTTGATATTTCAACTGGAGCGATCTCTGGTTTTGCTCCCATGATTCTTCTCCCCATAGTTGTAAGTAAGCAAGGAGTATTTGGCAGACAGCATCTAAGGAGATTTTATTGCCTGGGTGACAGCTCCATTAAACTGTGAGTCAGGCAGAAGCCTGGCCCAACGATGAGTCACAGTGGTTTACTCAGAGCTGCCTTAAACAGAAATTCACTAGTTCCCATCCGATTCCCCAGTGCCAACCTAAAATCATATGACCAACGGACATGGATGGTGGAAGCATTATTGGGAGGAATGTGATAAATAAAGTCTCATTTGTCCAGGCTTGTTCCCTTCTGGCATCTTTTTTGTTGTTGTTTTTAAGCCCTCAGTATTTTAGAAACTTCTGTATCTACTCGTATACACTGAAGAATCTAATTTTTTTAAAAAAAATCATAGGTTTTATTAAAAATCTCAAGATGTAGGTACCTTTCCAAAGTCCAATATCAGAGAGACAGCAGGCAAATGCCCAGGATAATTAGGTTCTTTATATCAACCAAGGCAAGACAAGGAGTTGTTACTGAGAATCTTCCTTCAAAAAGCTAGAGATTGTAATGTTGGTTAATAACATTGAATTGTGAGTATAGTTAAGTTTTTTTAGATGTGTTTTAGCAATTTTGTGTTTCTTCTCATTTTTAATTGCCTAATTTTATCCTTTGCACATTTTCCTGTTGGGTATATATATATATTTTTCTGATTGGTTTGAAATAACTCTCTGTTCATTAAGACCATGAGTTTTTCCCTTGTGACAAGTATTTTTCACGTTTATTATTTGCCTTTTAATTTTTATATTTTTAATGCATAGTGTGTTTACTCTTCTGTGTCGTCAGATACACCTGTACTTTCCCTGATGTTTTATTTCCTATTTTTATGTTTAGAAAAGCTCCCCCAGTCTAATACCTGATAAATATTTACTTTTTTTTTTTTTTTGTAATTCTTGTTTGTTTGTTTCCAACAAATGTAATTTATTTTGGTATATGGTATGGGGTAGATCTTTATTAGTTTCCAAATACTAAGCCAGTTGTCCAGAGGCTATTTATCAAATGGCATGCTTTCTTCACTGCTTTGAAGTACGTGATTATAACATAGTAAATATTAATATGTACAAAAGCAATTTTTCCTAACCTGTTCCAGCCATTTATTTGTTTTACTCCAATATTAGAAATATTTTACTATTTCTAGAAAACTGTAACATTTCCCCACATAATATTGTGTTTTGTCTTTTTAGCATCAAATGATCTGATCATATAGATTCCCTCTTTTGATATATTAATATACTGATATAATTAAGTCTGCATTACTACC
This sequence comes from Alouatta palliata, assembly GCA_004027835.1. Taxonomy (NCBI): domain Eukaryota; kingdom Metazoa; phylum Chordata; class Mammalia; order Primates; family Atelidae; genus Alouatta; species Alouatta palliata. The sequence continues at coordinate 38,210 of PVKV010008614.1, forward strand.
CTTGCTTTCTTAAAATAAATCCTACTTGGTTATGGCTTTAATTTTATTAACACATTACTAATATTTTTCAGATTTCTACATATATAGTATAACTGAGAATGTTATACAATTTTCTTTTTGATCTGTCATTGCCCAGGGTTTTATACTTTTTTCTTCTTAATTCATAGCATAAATTGGAAAATATAGTAGACAAAACTATAAAAATATGGCTGAGTCAACTAAGAAATTCAGTGATTCACCTTCATCTGCCCTATTTATAAACCACAAATAACCGAAGCATTATAAAAATGGAGAAAATCTAAAGTTCTGCACAAGTGCTGGAAACTAGGAGAGGAGTCTATCCACATAAAAAATATTGAGTAGTTTCTGCTGTATGTCGTGCATATAACAAATGAAGGCTTTTGTGATAGATAACTCACAACTCCACATCCCAAGAAAATAGTGGAGATAGTTAAAAAGTTAGGAAGATCTTCAGTAGCATCCCCTGATTTTTATGGTCAAGGGCTCAAAGCAAGGACAGGTCTGTAGATAGGTAAGATTAGAAACTTCTGCCCAAATAGTCTGTGCTCAGCATTAAATGTAAGTGTAGTTGTATTAGCTCAAAAGCCTTCAGGCAGTTGGACTCCTCCCTGGTATGCCATTAAAAGCTATAAAGAATTAAGTAATTCAGTAAATAGTATAAGGCATGTAGAAGATAAGCTTGAGATGATCAAACAGAATATAGGAGAAAAAGGAAAAATAATGAAAACGACCAAAGGAAAACCATTTGTGTAGATGACTGACCTTGGAAAGGTAAGGTACTGATTTTTCTATATTAACCCAACGTTAACTGCAACATAAAGTTAGGAGTTATTGGTGGATGTCTCCGTGTTTACTGTACTAGTTATGCAGAAGAGGCAGCTGGCAGTCAGTCTTTCCTATCCTCCTTCAGTTGGTGTTGTGGATGGGTGAAATACCCTAGAATTTTTTGTCAGTATCATCCTCCTTCATCATCAGTTCCCATTTCTTATATATATTCCTTTGGTCATTGTAATCAGGATCTAGGCTAAAGAACACAATTTTTGTCTTATTCTTTTATGTCTGATTTATTTATTTAAGGCAATAACACTGTAATATAGTTAGAAACTTAGCTCATTAACTCAAAAGGGAAATTATAACTAATTTCAAAATCTCTTGAGTTTAAGTTTTAAAAATTAGTGAAATTTGTCAATGGTTTCAAAGTAAATTCATCATAAATATGTACAAACTATTTTTTAAGAAACAACCACTTAACCATAAAAGTCACAAATTGAAAGTTTTTAAAATCATTATTCACGGGAAGTTACTTTGTATTCTTGCTGTACTTTTCTAAAGATAAATACATGACCCTTAACATTTCCGGTTTTCAGTTGTCACACATCTTTACAATAGCAAGCACAAAATTTGCACCTGTTGTATGAGAGAAGTAAATGTCTCTTGAGATACTCTGACAGATAAATTATAAAAAAGTAAAGCAAAATGTTTAATCTTTAAAAATAAAATAGAAATATCTAATTAAGGTTGTGAACATAGTTGGTACTATTTCTGATCTTTCTAATGCTCAAATGAATGTTCTGTTGTCTAAAAGTTTCAAATTCTATTAAAAACATTGCTGGCAGTTACTAAACATATCACATCATATCACTCCTACACTCACAACAATCCTACCCACCTTGAACACAAATTACTTTCAGAATATTATTTGTCAGGAATTTTTCTTCAGCTATATACCATGTAAGAATGACATTAAAGGGAAATACTAGATGAGAGAATCTGTTTAGGGAAATCTGCTATTGAAGAAAATTACCACCAATTTAATAATATGAGTTTGAAGATAGAAATGTAGGTGATTGATAAAAATTTCAGTAACAGAAAGGAAAGCATTTGAAGGTAGACATTTAAGATATTTAAAAATAGAATCTAATATGATGTCATTAATCACTGTATTCTCAGAAAAAGTAGAAGAAAATATATTTTAATTAGGAGGGCAAAGACTCTTCTCAAAATTTTTAAAATTTAAAATATAATATATTTCCACAATAGAACAGGACAAACATCAATTTTTTAATAAGAACTCAATTTGGATTTAGTTTCTGTAGTACTTTAGATACTAGTATTTTCAAAATAGTATACATGTAGCTACTTGGTATATGTGTGAATATGAACACACACAAATATGTTACATCATTTCAACTTTTCATCATAAAGTTAAAATGTCTAATGATAATTAGTGGTTCTTTATCCTTTTTAGAAAAGTGGCTGGATATAAGATCAACATGAAAAGATAAATTATAGTCCTATACATTTGTAACAAACAACTAGAAAATTAAATATAACATAAGATACCACTTAAAGTAGCAATAAAAAATCAAATACCTAGCAAATTTAGTGAAAATATGGAAGTTCTCTATGCTAAAAACTAAAAAATATTATTGGTGGCAATTTTAAAAGACTTAAATATATGCAGGAATATGTCATGTCTTTACATTGGAAGAACTCAATACCATAAAGATGTCAATTCTTCTCAGATTGATTTATAAATTTAGTGAAATACCAAATAAACATTCTAACGGTTTCATTTATAGAAAGACAAGTGATTCTAAAATTCATAAGGCAATTCAAAGGGTCAAGGATAGTACAATCTTTAAAAAGAACAAAGTTGGAAAGCTTACACTACCTGATATCAACACCTGCTGTAAGTCTTACTTTAGTCATGACATGGTGACATTGGGTTAAAATAGACAAATAGAGTAATGGAACAAAATAGAAGCCGTAAAACTGAAACCCAAGTAAATGTTGTCACCTGATTTTCAACAGCAGCTACCTTGTGATTGCAATGGATTAAATGTTTGTGTCCCTTCTAAAATTGATACACGGAGATCCTAACGCCCAATATGGCAGTATTAGGAAGTAATTAGGTCATCAGGGTGGACCTACATCCTCATGAATGGTGTTAGTGCCCTTAAAAAGGAACACTAGGGAGCTCTCTCTCTCTCTGCTGTGTGAGAATAAAATGAGAAAACAGCTATCTGGGATCCAGAAGAGGGCCCTCACCAGAACCCGACCATGCTATCACTCTGATCTTAGGCTTCTAGCCTCCAGAAAATGGTGAGAAATCAATTTCTGTGTTCATGTCCACTAAGTCTATGGTATTCTGTCATGGAAATCTGAATTAGGGCATAAATACAATGGAATATAGGATGGTTTTTATAAATGATACAGGATCAATTTCATATTCATATGAAAAATGATAAACTATTGGTCCAACTTATATAATACACAGGAATTAATTTCAGATAAACTATATGCCTAAAAGTGAAATGCAAACCAATCATATTTTTAGAAGCTAATGGAAGGGAATAGTCTAATCATCCTTGAATTTTGGGTACATGAGGATTTATTAAATGAGCCACAAGAGGTATTATTACTGAAAAAGAAGATAGAAATACTTTCAATTATCAAAATCAAGAAATTCCATTCATTAAAAACACCATGATGAACTGAAAAGACAACCAGAGTGGGAGAAAATACCTGAAAAAAAGCTAGGGTACAGAAATAAGAAGCACTCCTATAAATAATAAGAAAAAGACAGTTTTCACTTAAAAATAGGCAAGAGATTTGAACAGTACCTATACAAAAATATTCAAAGGACTAGTAAATACATTAAAAGGTGTTAACTGGGCACAATGGCTCCTGCCTGTAATCCCAGCACTCTGGAAGGCCGAAGCAGGTGGATCATGAGGTCAGAAGATCGAGACCGTTCTCACCATGACGAAACCCCATCTCTACTAAAATACAAAAAAAATTAGCCAGGCATGGTGGTGTGTGCCAGTAGTCCCAGCTATGCAGGAGAATGAGGCAAGGGAATCATTTGAATCTGGGAGACGGAGGTTGCAATGACCGGAGATCATGCCACTGCACTCCAGCCTGGCGAAAGGGCAAGACTCCGTCTCAAAATTAAAAAAAAAAAAAGGTGTTAAACAGCATTAATCATCAGGGAACTGTTCATTGAAAACACCATGAGATATCACTATAAACCCAGTAAAACGCCCAAAAGTAAAAAGGTAGGTAGGTAATACAAACTGTTAGCAAGGATGTAGAGTAGGAAAAGAATATTAATAATAGCATTATTGTTAATAGCCAAAACCTACAGCAATTTTAAATGTCCATCTACAGTAGAGTCAATAAATAAATGGCATAGCTTCGTACATTGAAATACCATATACAATGACAAATAATGAAATACTGCCACACATAACGATGGACTCTTAAACTCTTTTAAACATAAAATAGTACATAATTAATATTGTTTGCGTAAATATAAAAACTTTAAAAAACACTTATCTGTATTGATAAAAATCAAAATAGTGTTTACTTTGTGGGGAGATAGTTATGGAGAGGGGCATGAAGGAGGCTTCTGGACACTGTAATGATTTATAAGTCAACTTAGGTATTTTCACTTGACATAAACTCATCAACTTAAACACTTGTGATTTCAGCACTTTTCTGTAAGTATGTTATATACTCCAATAAAAATGTTTTCTTACAAAATAAAATAGAAATATGCAGAGGAAATCTTCATATTCTCAGGGGAAAAATAAACCATACATCCTTAACACAGAGGCAAAATTCCAAAACAGCCCCACTCATTAAGTCCAAGGCAGGGAAATACACACATGACGATAACTAAGTGAAACTGATTTATTTTTATCTTGGTATACATTTTCGTAGCTCTGTATGACTTCATGTGTTGTGCTTAAGGAAAATGCATTCTTATGTCTAGAGTAAGAAAGAACAGATTGTAAATTCAAGCACTGTGCTTGAGTTTAAGACTTTTTTTTATAGTAATTGTTAATTTTCTTAAGTAAAGATTTCTGCCTTGATTACAACTAATTAGCAAATAAATTTTCTTTCAGTCATATCCCCTTATATGGAATCAAAAACTTATCAAGCATATGTCTATATTTGAATGCATTTTTATACGTGAACATCTCTTTTATATATTTAAATGTTTATTTTACATAGTAGAGTATATATTTAAGTGCAGACACACACAAATACATATGCATTTAAATTTTAAATGAATGGTAAACAGTGATATGGATAACCCAAGATCATTTCTGTTTGAATTTAGAATGCCTTGCATGATTTTTGAGGCATATTTATCTTCTTGATTACAGCTTGTTTAGACTGATATTAAAATTAGTCTGCACTACTTGAAGACACAACACCTGATCTTGAAGAATTATATCTAAAATGTATTAGTTAACAGAAAGAAGGTATCTAGGGATTAAGTGTTTTACACTAATATTCAGAAAGATCAGCAATATACTGATAAATGGGAATTAACTGTAAATTAAATTCAATCATTAAAATAAGGACATGCCTGAAAGTTAAACAAAATTAAGAAATTGGGCTAAAGTGAAAATTAGAGTATCTCAATTTATTTTAATTCTTCTTATTTTATTGTGTGTGTGTGTGTGTTGAGAGAGAGTATATGCTACAATAAAAAGAGCATAGTTTTTAGATTTTGGCAAACAGATGTTTGACTACTGAATCCACTGCTTTTAAAATATGTTAGCAAGTTACTTGACCTCTTGTAGTTCTTATAATAGCATGTGCCTTGGGCTGAGACTGTCAGAATTTAACCTCAACAGCATATGAGTTCATAGTTTGCTTTTGGTTGGGCAAAATTAATAAGTAAGCAAGGGACAGATCATGAGGTAGAGAGATCTAGACTGAAAGATGATTAATAACTTTGGGATATAGTCAGTGGAAACCATCCACTTGTATACTGATCAACAGCAAGTTGCATATAGTGATATAAGCCTGAGATGTAGATTCAGAGTCCTCATATATATGATGGATTTTGGAAATGGAAGCTTTGGAAATGAGGCTCCCGGGAGGAGTGTACAGCATGAGAATAGAGGCGAGCCTGGAATCTAGATGCCTACGAACAACAACATTTAAGGAAGGCCAAGAAGAGTTTTATTTTGCATCTTATAATCTGATGATATAGATAGTATTAGTTTGATTACGTGTCAACTTAGGTATTTTACCGAAAAAGTAGAGAGAAAATATTTGTTAATAATAACAGGCAACCACAACCTCTGGGTACCTGGGGCAAGAATATAACTGTACCTCGTAAGGGACTGGAGCCAGGAATGAGAAGCCTTCAAGGGACCGCGAGAGGATGTCCTCATTCTCTTGTTTCTGCTTCAATCTGCGTATTTTCTTTATTCTTCTATAGGCAAGCTTCATTTGTTCCTCTAAACAAGTGTTAAAAAAAAAAAAAAAGTTAACACCTAAGATTCTCAGTTTTATGTCTCCTCTACCCAAGAGGCCATCTCAAAATAAAAGTAGAATTCAAGGCCTTATTCTGAGTTTTGGAGAAAGGGTATTATCTCAAATACAAAACTTAAGCTTTTTCACTGATTATCCCAGCACTGCTGTCTCCAAAGCCATCCAGTCACTCGTCCTGGGAGTGCTGAGTTCTCCCCTCCCCTTGGCTGCCCCTGTGCAGGCAGGTTGGCCACTCATGTGCCAACAATTCTGCCTCAATGATTACTTTCAGACTAAATTAAACACCATGAAGGCGGGTATGGAATCAGGCACATTGTGTAGCTGCCAAAATATCCAGATGATGTACCCGAGAAATATAGGGGAGTTCGACTTCCAAGAAGCGAACTTGAACTAAATCCCATTCCTTCTTCCCTCCCATGGATTAGTCAGAGTCATCGTTTTGCCTGCATTCTGCCCACCAAAATCCTGTATGGCAAAGGATATAACTCTGGAACAACTTGGTGTTGCTTTTGTGTAGTAGCCAATGCAGGAATACGTAATTCCCTGTCTGTCCCTGCGGCACTGTCACTTCTCTCTCTCATTTCAGCTGATCTGGGTTTGCATTTCCTAAGTAAAGCATCTGCGCATTAACCCTTGCTTTAGGCTCTCTTCTGGGGAACTCAGGTGACTAGAGGCAGCTTATTGCTTAGATGTGCTCCAGTGTGCCCTGTGACTCTTTCTGCAAGGGAAAGGAAAGGAAAGTATTCCCAAGAAAAAGACCGTTCCACATGATTCTGTGAGTTAGAAGACACATGGGGAGCTTGTTTCCACAAGAGAAGGAACCATTGCCACCAGGAGAGACACTCCAAAAATATCTGACAAAGATTAAAAGTGTAGTCATCAAGAATTATTCTAGGCCAGGTGTAGTGGCTCCCAGCACTTTGGGAGGTCGAAACTGGAGGATTGCTTGAGTCCAGCAGTTTGAGACCAGCTTGGATAACGTAGTGAGACCCCATCTCTATAAACAATAAAAAAAAATTAGCTGGGCATGGTGGCACACTTTAGAGTCCCAGCTGTTCTGGAGGGTGAGATGGAAGGATTTCTTGAGCCTAGGAGGTCGAGGCTGCAGTGAATTGTGATGACACCACTTCTACCCTGCCAGAGTAAGAGCCTGTCAAAAAAAAAAAAAAAAAGCCATTAGTTATTGCTCCTTTTCTGCGTATGTAGCAATTGGCAATTATCGCTGCTTTTATTTTACTTTTCTCTTCAAACAGTTCAATGAATTTGACCAGATGAGTTAATAAGTAAGCATGGTATATTGTTACGAAAAAAAATAACCCTTTGGGGAAATTTATTAAAACTGATCACTTCTGTAGAGTGAGGAAATGCCATGATAAATATCTTTAGAAATTTTTTTCAGAGTATTTTGCTATGAAATTAAAGAACAAAACCTTCATATGTAATTCTTTGCCTTTATCAAAATGATTTCCTTACAAGGAATATCTTGGATTTCCAGAAACCATGCAATCACTAATTCAGTTTAATTCACTAAGGCAAAGTAAGGAGGATACTATACAATTGCCCTTTCTGAAACAGAGAAAGGCAGCAACAAACAGTGAGAAGTTGGGTCAGGGCTTGGTGATAGTCTTTGTGTGATGTGTGGAGTCCATGTTTAGGTCCTTCAGGACACCTCAGAATCTGTGCCCTTCCATTGCTTCTTATAAGCCTAAGGTACATCTAAGTTAGTCAAGGGAAAAGATCATCATAGAAAGATAGGAAAACATGACATGCTTCAAAATTAGATATCCCAACACTGAGAAAAAAGAAAAATCACTAACTTTTCTCTATTTCCCACCTCACCATTAGAAGGCAGTATTTAGCTTTCTACCTTTCCTATTTATGCATTCAGCAAATCGTATAATGCTTATGATATGTAGGGCACCATTTAAGAACTATAAATATGAACTAAATTATATATCAATGCCCTTGAGAATAGTAATTTTCACAATCTGGTAAAGAAAAAAAATCACTTTATTTGAATAATTTGTTGTGTTCTGAATTCATGATATTTAAAAAGCTAAATTTTGCTACAGTTAAAATGTTTTCTTATTCATAGCAATTCTTAAGTAAACCTTGTTAGAAAGTTAGAATTCCAGAGAGGGCATTAATGTAAAAACTCAATTATCGTGTTAAAATTCCCACTAAATTTCAAGCAATACCTAGAACCTGGCAACTCCTATTGAAATGGCAAAGCTTAGGGCAAATTCAAAAACCAGCTAAGAAGTTTCCTACTGAAGAGATGAAAGATAACATGGAACCAATAATATAAAACATTGGCTTGTGCCACCTATTTTATTAATTGCCTTATTTTAGGAGTCAGATTTTTGCCTCAGAAGAATCTGGGAATGGGAGACAAGAGAAAAGACACTGACTTTTTCAGTCTCTTCCCAACTTCAAGTTTTTGTTCTTGTTTTAGATGAGAAAAGAGAGTTTCAAAAAGAATACTAATTTTTATTATTGTAAGCAGCTATTTGGGTCTCTAGAAACAAAATAGGGTAGATGAAGGAATGTGGATTCTGTAGTCAGTGAGATTGGATTTGATATCTATTTTTTATCACTCCTCACTGTATAAATGTGGACAATTCACTTAACCTCTGTTAAGACAAACCTAACAGAAATGCCTCAGTTTCTCCATTTGTAAAAGGGTCATTATAATATTTATGTGAAGATTTTTGCAAGAATTCAATTGTATCACTTAATAAATGACACATATGGAGCAGCTGGCATACCGTAGACAAAAGAGAGGCCAAGAGTTCATTGGCAGCAGAATTGTCTGAAAACTTGACACACTAAAAGCATCAACAAACTTCAGTAAGAGATTCTAGTCCCAGAAATTTCTCAACAAGGTCTATAGAACAAGACCCTTTTGAAAAATTCTAATCACATGAAAGCTATTTTAAATATTTTATGAATAGCTTAGAGTAACAGTGTTTTAATTACCTTCTTTATTAGCCAAAATCTTTAAGACACGGCTCTTCAGACTAAAATACCCAACCAAAACAAACATAATCCTTACTTAACACCTGTTTTTGTAATTGCTGACAAGGTTCTTTAACCAAGATCATATAGTTCTCAAATCAGACTGAACAGGAAGGCTTATGAAAATATAGATAGCATGGGGAGAAATACCAGATATAGCTGATGGGGAGGAAGGCAGCAAATCACACTGCCATGTGTGTACCTATGCAACAATCTTGCATGTTTTTCACATGTACCCCCAAACCTAAAATGCAATAAAAAGTATATATATTAATAAAAAAAATATATATATATAGATGGAGTGTTCGGCCCCAAGTTTTCAATTAAATAGGTCTGGGGTATATGTTTTTCAAGTTCTCAGGTGATGTTGATGTGCCTGATCCAGAAACCACACTTTGAGAACTACTGTATAAGAAAATAGTATCTCAGATGCTTTCACATACAAGGCTATATATTGATGTACAATAAACATGGAGACATTTATGTAAAAATTATATAATATTAGAAGTTAAATGTAATATATATAATATATATATTACATTTAACATATATATGGTATCCAGTTGTCTCTTTTGCCTCACTGAAAGCTATAATTCAACTGAGATATCTAAGTGACATCCTTCCAGAAGTAGGATCATACCAAGACTTCAAGCTGCATTAACCGAATTTTACCTAACAACAAAAACTTTCTTGTTGATTGAATTGTGTTCTCCCAAAAGATGTGTTCAAATCCTACCCCCCCAATTACTTGTCTGTGTTTTCAGGGGTACAGAATTGAGAATAATGACACTCTATTGGGTGTCTGCAGATCTAATTACTTAAGATGAGATTATACTGAAGTAGCATGAGCCCTAATTCAATATGACTGATGATCTCATAAAAAGAAGAAAGAACAGGGACACAGAGAGAGAATGCCATGTAAAGACAGAGGCAGGGATTGTAATGCTGCATCTACAAGCCAACAACCATCAAGGACTGCCAGTGTCACCAGAAACTAACAGAGACATAATAGATTCTCCCTCAGAGACCCCACAACATAGCACACACCTTAATCTCAGGTTTGTCGTCTCCACTACTGGGAGAAAATATATTTCTGTTGTTTTATGGCACCCAGTTTGTGATGTTCTGTTATGACAGGCGTAGGAAACTAATATGCCCTTCATCCCCCAGTACCTGACGATTCTGCCTGCCTCTTAAATTTGCCTCACATCGCTGCATTTTCTTAGTGCCCTCTCCTACTCATTTATTTTCTTTCAACCTTAGAAGGGTTTCTTTAAAGAAGGAGAGGATTCAGGGGAAGAGGGTGGGGAAAAGTGTGACTGTCTCCCCCTAAATCATTAGAACTCAAAAAAGCTAGGCCACCATGGAGATACTTCTGGCCACTTTCTTCTGGTTCCACATCAAGTTCCTCAGGCTCTAGGACTTTTTTTTTTTTTTTTTGAGACAGAGTCTTGCTCTGTCACCAGACGCCAGACTGGGCTCACTGCAACCTCCGCCTCCCGGAGCAAGCAATTCTCCTGCCTCAGCCTCCTGAGTAGCTGGGATTACAGGCGCACACCACCACGCCCAGCTAATTTTTGTGTTTTTAGTAGAAACGGGGTTTCACCATGTTGGCCAGGGTGGTCTCGATCTCCTGACCTTCTGATCCGCCCGCCTCGGCCTCCCAAAGTGCTGGGATTACAGGCGTGAGCCACCGCGCCCGGCCTTGTAGGACTTGTTTTAATTGTCAGCCCGTGGCTTCGATATCCTGCTCCTATGTCTTTCTGGCACTAATCCTCACCTTTCCTCCTGGCTCGTCTTGCCCCTTACTTTTGGCATGGATACCTCTGCAATGTCCGGCAGCTGGATCTAGGACAACGTTTCACTTGCCCTTCATTTTTGGCTCTTGCTGCTCTAATTGACCCAGTCACTCTCTGACTACCCCCGAGTCCATTCTTAACAATGTAACAATCTCCTCTCACAAGAGATCCACTCAACTCTATTTTTCCACAAATAAATTTCTCCTCATCAGTCTTCTTTCATTAAATAAAATGTGTCTGAACTCTAAAGACACAAGATCTTTTACTTTCTCCTCTACTTCTTACTGTCCCCTAAGTTTTGGGACCCTGTTAGGTTGACTCTTAATACTACTTTAGTTCTACTGCCACTTTTAGTGTATTATTGCCCTGCTTCTACTCAATAGTCTCCACTATTTTTAATGTCTACTTCTTCCCTTTTCTCGTCCTTGTCCTATCCATATTCTGTCTTCAGGACATCATGACCCATTCATCACTGTCACTCTGTTCCTCTTTTCATCTTTGCCAAATATAGTGGTTTAAACTCTGGCTGCACATTAGAATTACCTGAAAATCTTTTAAAAAATAGTTCTCCAATAGCTTTACCTTCAGAGATTCTAATTTAATGGGATACGACCATAACATCATTATTTCTTAAAATAATTTGCCTGGTAATAATCACTGGACTACCATTATGCTCAGTAGATTCAACCTTTATGATATTTTTCTTACTTCCTACTCTCATAGTTCTTTCAATTTTAAGCATCGCCACTTTGTTTCTCCCACCTCATCACTCAGACTTGCCTTACAACTAACTCATCATAACTTGAAATAACTCTACCTTTTAACAAGATATTCACAAACTCTGACATTGAAATAATTGCAATCCTCTCCTTTCCTACTTCCAGTGAATAAGCTCTAAATTTTTATTATGACTCTATTTTGTTCCTTGACTTTTAAAAATTTACCTTACACAATGAATTTACTTTCATATCTACCGAGCCAGACATGGGGTCAACCATGTCAGTAATACTACCATCTATTAGGAAGAAAGGCTTATTCTGCATTTGTCAGTTTTCCATAGAGGGGAAGGAATGTACTTTCTAGGATGTATTAGGATACCTGAGGCCTCTTTTCCAGGGATTGTCATAGACACATCCCCAAAGGAGTGTGTGATTGGTAATCATCTGACTGATAAGCTAAGAGAAAGAAACTGTGCATATATGGGTCAGTCTTTATTCCTCTCCTGAGTTAAGGATGCAGTTTTTTTCTTATTTACCAGGCAATAAAATCATTTTTTTTCAACTCTGCCAATGGCTCTGTGGGTAAGTTTCATTCATGGAGAAAATGCTTAGATTTGGGTTTCCAATCTACATTCTCTAATTCAGCTATGTCCGTAACAAGTCTTGTGTTCTGATCTCTGTGTGATTCCAATGACTTTCTTACCATTGGTTCTCAAGTTATGAGAAGAAGAACCTCAAGAACAAACTCAACTAATTAACCTCCATTCATTCTGCTTTTGTTGCATATCTGTTCTGAGGATCTGTCCCCCAACAACCCTTTTTAAAGAAATTCAAGTTTTATTTTAGATTTGGGGGTACATGCCAGGTTTGCTACATGGGTATGTTGCATGATGCTGACGTTTGGTGTATGAATCTTGTCACGCAGGTGGTGAGCCATAATACCCAATAGGTAATTGCTGTACCTTATTAGAGAAAGGCACAAAGTCATACTTGCTGAATCCACTGTAATTCTTTTAAACTCAGCTAGACTGTTATTATTGCATCACTTTTAAAATTCTTAGTGTACACTTACTATTAATATCCTTCCCCATGGTGTTTCCTACCTTTTCTATTCTAATAAAGCTCTTACACTAAATCCACATCACCCAGACTTTCAGTAAGTAACCTCAGCTCATAGAGTTGTGAGAAAACCATATAATATTTATACTCTTTATTTTCCTCTTCACTTTAAAATTTATCTTTACTTTCATCCATCTTCTCTTCCTTTGCATGTCACCCTTAAGGATAACCATTCCTTTTTCCTCAGTACCTCTTCACAAGGGAAAGGTTGAGATTCTCAGTCTCTCACTTCTCTAAGGCTTCATTTCATCAAGTCCTCTTACTTGTTTACATCTATAACTTCTCCTTCTTTACAAAATAATTTCTCTGCCTAAGGACAAGAGCATAACAAACAAGGCCAGGGGCTAAACACAAAATACTCAATTCTGTTACTCCTTGAAATGACTTTTTTGTTTTCCTCCCTTCAGCATGTAATCCTCGAAAAAAAAAAAAATCATCTAGATTTTATGACTTTTTCTCACACCTTACAATATTAACTCCCCCTAAACCAATATAAATACCTCATTTATAATTCATCAATAAAATCATAAACATCCTATCAGGAGCTTTTACTTTTCAGTACTCACATTCAGGCTCTCTCCTTTGTTTCTCTTATGCAACCCACCAATGTTTTAGGCTTCAGATCCTTGTATAGATGAAAATATATGGTTGCCGTCACTGCCCCAACTTCATGCATATATTTGAAATTATTCATCTAGGCTCTAACTCAACAGGTATCTCCCCCAGTTTCTCAGCTTACTCTTAATTCCCTACTTCAATAATTGAAAAACTTATTTCCTAATGACTCGGGCTCAAAATGTCCATGCCATTTTATACATTCAGTTACTAATTTTTTCATCATTCATTATGTACCTGCTCCTTGACAAGGAATATTTTATATCCTGGGGATAACAAAGGAGAATAATACAATATCTCTTTTCAATGAGCTTATATTATATGGGGGAAGAAGGCTGACAAAGTATGTGGTAAGTGCTGTTCTAGAGGTATCACTGAAAGACTGTTAGAGCTCAAAGCAGAGAGCAATTCATATTGAGTGAGGGAATTGGAAGAAATGCTTCACAGGAAGCAGGTACTTTACTTCAGTCTTTAACAACAACTAGGCAGTTAGAAATAGAGAAGGTAAGTCCAAGCAGTTGGTCGGGTAGCACTTATAAAGCCAAAGATGCATAAAGTCATGAGAAATTTGGTTTGACTGGAATATAAAAGCAAAAGAAAGTAGGATGAACAGGAATGAGTCAAAAGAGTTGTGGTAATTAGCCAGGCATGGTAGCACCTGCCTGTAGTCCCAGCTATTCAGGAGGCTGAGGCAGGAGAATTGCTTGAACCCAGAAGACAGAAGCTACAGTGAACTGTGATCTGAGATTGTGCCAGTACACTCCAGCCTAGGTGATGGAGGGAGATTCTGTCTTTAAAAAAAAAAAAAAAAAAAAAAAAAAAAAAAAAAGAGTTATCATTATCATGAGGGTCTCCATATGTTTGTGTCCTGAGTCAGTGATCAAAATTGTTTTTAGGCCAACGGTCCTAGCAACAACACGGAGTGAGAAAAATAGAAACCTTTGATTATACTTCCGCAAATTTCCAAATATAAAATCATTTGTTACATCTTGCGAATGTGTCCTTTACATTGCCTTTAAAATTTTTCTTCTACTGTTTATATTCCTCTCCTCCCATTCTAGTTTAGTAGCATATTACCTTTCCTTTGAATATCCAGACTACAAAAAGAACAATTCCAATCAAACCATTCACATAGTCATAAACTATCCAGGACATTCCACTATCTACCACACTGAAGATCAGTTATTTATCATGATGTTTAAGGCTTTTCACAGTGACGTAGCTATCTAATTATCTGCTAATATTGAAGTAGACATGGGCAGTGTCACAGACAGACAGCACTTTTGCATGATATTTATATGTGGCAAAAGTTTTTCCTCCCCTGCATCTTTGATTTGTGTTTTTTAAATACCTTCAATACTATCTTCGCCCTCTGCCTTTTGAAAGCCTGTTCATCCTTAAACAGTTATTTAAAAATGAATCTCCTTTGAGATTAAAATGTTAAATTACTGCAAACATATGTGATTGTTTCTTTATGCTTTCATGAAACATTGTACCTTTTCTATGTGACTTAAAAATTTATCTGAGGCAGGCATCACACCTATTCCCATACATAATGTAAAATTCTGACAGTGACACTACATGATACTGGCTTTTATTTTCTTTCATTTCATTTCAGAACATTGTCTTGCATAATATTAATTAAGGTTGCTACCAATTCCAGAGGTTACTACTTGTATTTTTCTTTAAAACTTCATAGTTTAATATAACTATGTGTTTAGACATGGTAATTTATTATGTACCAAGCAAGAAGTAAGGACCTTAAAAACTATCCTCAGTTGCTGATATGGTCTGGCTCTGTGTCACCATGCAAATCTCATCATGAATTGTAATCCGAATTATAATCCCCATGTGTTGTGGGAAGGACCTCATGGAGGTGATTAGATCATGGTGTTCTGGTCATAGTCAGTGAGTTCTCATGAGATCTGATGGTTTATAAGGAGCATTTACCCCTTCACTTATTCCCTCTCCTGTTGCCTTGTGAAGAGATGCCTTCCATCATGATTGTAAGTTTCCTGAGGTCTCCCCAGCCATCTGGAACTGTGAACAATTAAAACTCTTTCCTTTATAAATTACCCAGTCTCCAGCAGTTCTTTATAGCAACATAAGAATGGACTAATACAGTTGCCTATATTTTTGATATCTCCTCCCTACCCCAGAAGACATTAAAAACATGCCAACTGAATTCATCACATTTCAAACTCTGTGCTCAGAAAGTGTCTTCAGGCACTATCGTACTGTATGAGAAAAAATAAAGTTAAATTCAGTGAAACAACTGGCATTTTTAACTTCACAATGCCAGATAAACAACATAATTTTGTTGTATTTTTTACTATTCAGCTCACTGATATCAAATAGTTACTACCAGATTCGAAGAAAAACACTACTTTCAGCTGCAATGTCTACACCTTCTTATGATTTTCCCTTCTTAGATTCTAGTATGCGATTTATTCATTCCTTTATTCAGTTCTGTCTTGATATGGTAGAGCCTTCGGCACTTTACTAATATATATCCTAAATATTTTTTCTTGATTCCATTATATAAAGGCTTCCGTTTTTGCAACAAAATGATAGTGATAATAAATAAAACAGAGTTAAATGCAGATTTTTTTCCTATCCTAACTTTATCTAAAGAAACTATACAATAACATAGGAAAAATGTGCAGACATACATACAGTGACACATATATAAAAGTAAGGTGTCATTATGTAAAAACGTGATGGACACCATTCTATTCTTCATTTTTTACCCCTACCTAACATGACAATAAACTATTAGCAAACATTGCAAATCAATTATGATATAGATTATGTTAATTCAGTCATTCAGCAAATGTTTATTAAGTATTCATTATGTCCCAGGAAACTGTACAAGTTATTGAAGATATATAGATAAGAATATATAGATATTTTCCTAAATGATGTTACATGATAATAAATATAAATCAGCAAAGGAAAGAGTGGAGGTGGGAAGAAATTGAGAAGTAATTTATGTTGAGAATTATAAGCAATTATTTTTAAGTACCAAAAAGAGACAGAAATCCAGAGGACCTTGTTTACAGACCTTCACAACTGCCATCTTTTATCTAAATTTTCCCAACATTTTTGTTCCTTTGCATAGTGTGAATGCTTCCATCCTCTTCCTCCACACCCTGTAAAATATTTTTGAAGTAATCGTCCACAGAGATGAGTGGAATTTTACTTAGGCTGAATTAGTGGAATTTTGAAGCAAATGTAACCGTACCTATTCCCAATCTTACTTAACATCTACATATTCAGTTTAAAAGAGCTCACCAGATATAGGTGAAAAAAAAAACACACTGAAGCCTATTCCTCAAAGTTAGGCACCTGCTCCCAGGACTCACAGCACTACATTTATTCTATTAGATACATTCTAGAAGGCATTTTAATTGAAAGAATAAAGAAAAATTGACAAGCTTACAGTAAAAAAAACTACATTAACCATACTAACAATAAACAATTAACCTCCAAAATATGAAAGGCCATGACAAAGACAGATGTCTGACAAAATAGTGTTCAATATTTGTTGAAAGAATTGTGTTCTAGAAAATTATAAATTAATAAAATTGAAAAATCAGAAAACAAGTAGAAAACTTGAATAGAATCATATCCTTGGGGAAAAAAAATGGAAACAGCTAAAAAAGATCTAACCTCTAAAACAGATGCTGGGACCAGATGGCTTTATGAATGAGTCCTCTCACCCTTCAAGTGACCCAGTAATGCCAGTAATATTTAAACTATTCCCAGATGTAAAAAAATAGAAAGATAGCCTGCTCATTTTATAAAGCTAGTATAACAATGATACTAAAACATGACAAAGAAAATGAAAGAAGTAAAAATGGCACACCAATTTTACTTTGGTATATAGATATAAAAATAATATAATATTTGCAAACTTAAATCCAGCAGTATATTAAAATAACATCAGAATCAAGCATATTAAAGAATAGCTAATAGATTCAAAATAGGGAATGTATTAATATGCTCTGTATCTATTCCATTCTCACCTTCTCAAACACTTCAACTGTAGAGTCCTTTATGGGAGAGTGGACAGAGGTTATGTTTTTCTTGGGCACTGCTGTGTCTTCTGTGTCTATCCCAATACGTTGCCATAGTAATCAATAAATCTCAGGATGTGGAAAACTGAATGGAGAGGTTGTTGGAGGCTGAAGGGAGACATTTGCAGTAGATACAAGTAAAAGTTAGCAAATTAAAAATTGATAAATTTCCTTAACAGAGTATTTTTACATTATGTACCAAAAGTCTTAGAAATCCACAATTTCTGAGCTACTAACTAGTCTTTTGAGAATTTATTCTCAAG
Organism: Alouatta palliata; assembly: GCA_004027835.1. Classification (NCBI taxonomy): domain Eukaryota; kingdom Metazoa; phylum Chordata; class Mammalia; order Primates; family Atelidae; genus Alouatta; species Alouatta palliata. The sequence continues at coordinate 56,143 of PVKV010008614.1, forward strand.
AAATAGTAAAGATCATATACAAACACTTTCATCATTCACCTTGTTTATGATACATCAGTCTCCTCTGCTTTTCCTTTAAATGTTGCAGGTTTTTACAATATATGCTTAGGACCTTTCCCTACAGGGTTTCTAAGCCTCCTTATCCTGGCCCATAGTTTAAATTACCATCTACTCACTAATGAGCTACAAATTTTGTCTCTTATTCTAATCTGTCTTCCAAGTCTAGAACACTGTATGTGACAACGTTTGTAGCATCCCCCTGGCCCCAGTTGTTTCAAAGACATCTTAGCACAATATTTACAACATTGAACTTACAATCTTCTCTCCTAAAGTTTGCCATTCTCTGAGGTTCTCTAAGAAATTCCATCTAGTTCTTCAACCCCAAATTCAGGAGTCATCACTAAAATTTCAATCCACGACCATCCCTAAATTCATTTATAAATCCCTTTATCAAATTTTATTGATATAATCTAAATGTTTGCTAAATGTCTACTTCTCTTTAAGACCTTTACTATTTCTACCCAATGTCAATTTATGAGCATCTACTCCCTGGACAACTAACTAGTCTCTGTACACATATGTCTGATATTCCAATACACTGTTTACACTGCTATCCTAGAGATTCCGTTTTTTTTTAAAGAGGAATATATTCATTGATAACATACCTATACACAGCAATACATTTGTACAAATCAATAATAAAGTATGCAGCTATATACAAATCAATAAGAACTTTTGCAAAAAAACTATACAGAGATATGAAGTGTTATGATGGTGATGAAGGAGAATGAGCAAAGAGAAAGAAGAGGAAGATAAAGATGAAGAAGAAAAAAAGAGAGGAGTGATAATAAGAACAAGTAAAAGAAATACATTAAAGATAATTATTTACAAATGACTTTAAACACTAGAAAAGATGAAAGAACAGCAATACTCAATTTCTTCCCAAACTCTGAGAAGCTCAACAAGTCTTTCAAAAACAACCACTGCCAGAAAATAGACTGTGATGATCAGATGTGGTACAATTGCCTCAGACAGAAGCACCTTCTGTTTATTTCATTAGTAAACTCTCAATCACAGTGTCAAGGGTCAAAGGAAAAAAAGAGTAAAATACGAACTGATCCAAGCAGAAGATAGAACCAATAAACCAACCAAATAAAAATGGCTTTGGCATCAGCTGTTGCTTGTACATAAAATGTTCCCCTCAACCCCAATTTTCTTTGATACTTTATTCCTTCATATTCAGATCTCAGCTCAAATATAATTTTCTTACTGAAGCTTTGCATGAGTTTCAAACCCCATGTAATATTGTTTCTAATATCCTGATTTAACTTTCTTAGTGTTTATCACAGTGATTATTTGCAGAGATTTTATTAAAGTCTGTTTCTTCCTCATTAGTCTTTGAGTCCTTTGAGAGTAAAAATACATACTCACATATCCAAAGGGCCTATACAGTGCCTTAAGGGCATTCTATAAATATCAGTTGAAGAGATGAAGAAACAAAAAATGAGAACAAATAAATGAACAATCTAAAATCTCACCATACTGGATTATTATTTTTGGTTTAGCTTCTGAGTCTAAGTCTGTCTTGAGGTCATAAAATGTTGGCTGCAATTAAATCGGTTTTATAAGTGATAAAAAGTAGAAAAAGGGGAATCTGTGATACATAAAAACAAAATCCAAGTTTCTCCCTCTGTACCCTCCGTCAATCCCACTGAGCTAAGCAGTGCTAATTAACAACATGTGTATGAATTCTTCTATTCCTTATTCCTTGTTCATAATAACAATAATTGCTGATATTTATTGAGTACTTATGATATCCAAACATTTGTTCTAAGCATTTTACATTATGATTTTATTTCTCAAAAAGCTGTAACAAAACTACTAAAACTACCCCATTTTGCAGATGGAAACACTGAAAATATTTAGCAACTTACCCAAGCTGGGAAAGTCACATCGTTGGTCAGAAACAGAGCCTGTATTCAAACAAAAACTCAGATGATTTGGCACAAGAGTCCTTTGTGACTTTATGTTGGGTCTCTCTCAGTGTATACACTAACTTGATGTATATAAATACATAACAATGTATTGAGAAGCATTCAATCAGTAGTGTGTTTATAAAGCTGTTAGAACCATGCCTGGCATATAGTAAACACTCAATGTATGCAGTTATTGCTGTAATGTTTATTTGTCTTAATGAGATAGAATCTTACTATACACATTAGTCTATAACTTGCTTGTATTACTTAGCAATATTGTGTAAATATTGGATATTCTCTCTTTCTAATTATGCATTTAAATATATCTGTATACACATAGAAATCATTTTACAGAAATAAGTTCCTATATGCTTAGAATCTCCCATTTCCTACAATTCCTATCTTCCTTATCCACTCTAAGGAACATATTAACAACCTGATCGGAATGTGTTTTATGACATATTATTGATCCAACTGTACCTCCAAATTCAACAGAAAAGAAAAAAAATGTTTCCAATAACAACAGCTAAAATCCCACAAACACACTCACAGACAAGGTCTTTTGGTCATTGTACAATACAGGATATTATACCTACTTCTGTGCATTTTGCTTTTCTCATTCAAATTTATCTGATAGAAATAACTCAAAATCGACCAATAGGATTCTATTTTATTATTTTATTGACGGTGTAGTTGACAAAGGAATAAGAGTTCATGTCAAAATTATTTTCTTGATGAGCAGTCACTTCACTTCCAGGTTTTTGTCACCACAAATGATGCTGCAAAAACATACTCAGATATAAATTTACACATGCTGCTTTTATTGCAAGGTTAAGGAACACATCATTTTAAATGTTAATAGACGTTACCAAATTGCTTTTCAAAAAGGCTGTAACAATTCACATTTCTATCATTAGTAAATGAAAGTACTCTCTTCCCCACATGCCTGCCAACAGCAGGTGAACTGGTAGTTGTCACTTTATTTTGCATTTCACTGACTAGTGAGTTTGAAAATCTTTTCATACCTTTATTGTTCATTTGTATTTCCTCTTATGTGAGTGACCTAGTCATATCCTTTGTCTATATTACTATGAAAATCTTTTTATTATATATATATAATAAATGTCCTTTATCTGTTTAATCTGTCATCTGCTTTGCAGAATTTTAACAAATTACATTTTTTTCTGTTGCCTTATTTATTGTATCTTTTGCCATTTAAAAGCTTTATTTAAATTTTTGATAATTAACTCATTCATATTTTATACCTATGCCAATTATTAATTTATTGCCTGTCAGCTTCATACCCACCCTTCTAAACTCAGGTCTGCGATCCTGGGGCTGAAATTGCAATCTCCATTTCTGTTCACCAGTGGGCTCTGTGTTGAGCTCGGCCCACAGGCAGAGAGCTAACGGAGATTGCAAGGCTGGAGGAGGAAGCCAGTACCTGGCCTCTTCTATGTACTCCTTGTCTACTTCCTGTGTGCCTCCTGTGGACTCTTGTGGCCTGCTTCTTCATCCCAGCATCTCTTCCTATGGCAGCAGCTAAATCAGTTTCAATTTTGCCAAACCCATAGAGCCATCCTCACTGCACCCTCTTCACAGACACCAACAGCAGCCGAGGAGCATCCTATGTTAGAGGTTTGAGTTTAAGCCCTTCATCTAAGTCTTTTAAGATTTACTAACTTATATCCAAAGGAATATAAATCATTCTACTATAAGGACACATGCACACGAATGTTCATTGCAGCACAGTTTACGATAGCAAAGACCTGGAACCAACCCAAATGCCCATCGATGATAGACTGGACAGGGAAAATGTGGCACATATACACCATGGAATACTATGCAGCCATCAAAAACGATAAGTTCGTGTCCTTTGTAGGGACATGGATGAACCTGGAAACCATCGTTCTCAGCAAACTGACACAAGAACAGAAAATCAAACACCACATGTTCTCACTCATAGGCGGGTGTTGAACAATGCAAACACATGGACACAGGGAGGGGAGCATCACACACTGGGGTCTGTCAGTGGGAAATAGGGGAGGGACAGTGGGTGGTGGGGAGTTGGGGAGGGATAGCATGGGGAGAAATGCCAGATATAGGTGATGGGGAGGAAGGCAGCAAATCACACTGCCATGTGTGTACCCATGTAACAATTTTGCATGTTCTTCACATGTACCCCAAAACCTAAAATGCATTAAAAAAAAATAAAAAGAAAAAAAAGATTTACTAACTCAAACTTTTTATCTGGTCCCTCTTCCCTAGGGATTGTAGTTGCTTGGTACAGTTACCACCTCTCTGATCCTTTAGGGTTCTCTTTTAACACTTTCAGCTACTTAATTAACAATTTTATACATATGATAATTGTATCTTAAATTATATGTTTTAGAATAAATGTGTTTTCTATTCAGCATTGATATAATAATTCATAAATTAATTCGGGTTATTTGTATTTTCTTAGGAAGCAATCTATTTGCTCTAGATTTTTAAATTTATTGCTATAGTAATGCTATATTTTCTTAATGTGCTATTCCTTCTATATGTTTTATTTAATCTCCTCTATCCTTCTAATGTATATATATTTTTCACTTGATTAAAATAACTGTATTATCTATATTATTGGTTTTGTGGGTGCCTATGTGTATATATGTTTGCGTATGTATATGTGTGTGTTGTGTGTCCATGTACGTATATGTGTCTTCATGTGTATGTGATTGTGTGCTCGTGCATGCATGTCTATGGGTTGATATTTGTATGTGTGTATATATATATATGTTTTTTTAGAGCCATATAGAACAGTATAATGATAAAAAACATTTTACAGTTTTTAACAGAGCACAACTATTAACTTAATGCTCTAGTGCAGAAATCTCCAAACTTTTTCTATAAAAGGTTAGTTTTGCAAACCTATAGTCTTTGTCTCAACAAATTAACTCTGCCATTGTAATACCAAATCATCCATAAACAATATATAAATAAAGGGGCACACTCTGGGGTCACTCTCTGGTAAAATCTTTGTCTTCTGTCCTATGACTTTGCCCAACTACCTTACCTTTTAGTGTCTATATCTCATCTTAAATGTCACCTTCACAGGAGCATTCTGAGTTTCTTCGCTAGATCCTTATTTAAGGTGTGATCTGTGCCCCAGGAACATCCATATCACCTGGGAGCTCATGAGAAGTTCAGAATCTTGGGCTCCATGCAGTGATATGTTGGAGTTGGTTTGTAAAAGCTGAATATGCACAACTTTTCCCAAATCAAAATTCAGTGACATTGAGTTGGTAGCTTGAAATTGTCCATGGAGGGAATATTTATACCATGGCAGTTTGCAAATGCTGCAAATGAGAGTGTTTTATTTCAGAAAACAAGAAAAACTTGTTTTCTTGCACAGCATTGGCCTACCCCAGATCTACTGAATTGGAATCTGCATTTTAATAAGATCTCTAGGGCATTTGTATTAACATTAAAATTTGAGGAGCACTGCAGTAAATCTTTTTTTTTTTCAAAGTACCTGTTAGAATCACATGGCATGCTAATTAAGATACAAGTTTCTGAACCTCATGTGTACATAGATTCAGAAACTCTTTAAGTGGAGTTCAAGAATCTTTTCTGTAAATATAGGCATTATAAACAAGCTTTCTGCTTGGTTCCTATGCACCGTAAAATTTGACAATTATTGTCCTACAATATCTGTGCCCGGGGCAGGCTTCGCATTCTAATTTATAATGGAGCAAAACTGTGGAATCATGAAGAGTTAGTTATTCCCAGGCCTTGAGACCTAATCACAGAACTTATACAACTTGTGTGGCTGAATTTTACAATTATTGTGGACTGATGATTCTTTTATGCCTTCATTTTCCTCCTTTTAGAACAGGAATGTATACAGTGGTTATCCTGGGCCTGCCCAACAATGTATATTAGGTAACATGAGGGCAGATGATTTGTCCATTTTAGTTTCACAAGTCTACAGATTGAAAGGAATGGAATTTAAGGAGCTGTACTTAAACTACGTCCCAGGTGCATCATGCACACCTGGATCTAATTTAGGTAACAGGTTTCTGGACATCAGGCTGATGAGTGGCTGAGAGTTTTAAGAGGACTTGGGGAGGGGCTGCATGTAGGAGGACTGCTTTAGGACTTTCTAAGTTCCCTCATTTGCTTAATGATGGTTTCAGAATCATCAGGGTTGGAGTTTGGGGAGGATGATGAGATAGAAGGAACTCGAACGTTCTTAGCACGTTGGAAATCTAATTCAGCACTTTGTAAAGTAACCATATTTTTAAAACCAACCCCCTTCATGGCGTTTATCAGAGTCCCTACATTGCTGGGGTTCTCATATGTGAAATTCATCTCTTTACAATTGAACCTTTCTTTGGCAGGTTGCTTTTTATCTTTTTTCCCTAGCTCATCACATCTAGCAGAGAAAGCAGACACACACAGAAACCCTTTCTTCAGTTCAACTACTAACCCTTTCATATGCTCCACATGTAAGACTAGCTTCAAATTTATCACACCTGTCTTTCACACAGGGTGACTGGTAATCACTTTGGAATGTGGACTCTATTGTTGTCCGGCTTAGCTCAAATTTTTGATTTAAATATCCTATTAATTTTAGAAGTGTATTTGACACTTAGTTAATTTTAAAGAAATACTTGTTGAGTGAAGGAAAGCGACCCATTATAAAACTGAGAATATTTTATATTCCAGGGTTTTTCCTTTCTGAATATATATTTTTATCCTATTTTACCAATGATCTTAAAAATTTATGTATTATAGAAAAAAATGAAAACTTGTATTGCCTTTATAGTTTGGGAAGTAAATACTATCACATAAAATATAGATCCTTAATGTATATAAAGTTTCAGTTATGCAAGATGAAAAAATTTCAGAGATCTGTTGTACAACATTGTATTTATGGTTAATAATATACTGTAGAGTTAAACATTTGTTAAGACAGTTCATCTCTTGTGCTTTTTAACCTTGGAAAAACGACTCTTTCCACTGGAAAAAAATACCTATTAAAAACAATAACACTACATATATATATATACACTAAAGCAGGCAGTAAAGTCAATAATAATGTAAAACAATTTTCTGAATTTAGGAAAATTGAATTATAGAATGTAATGGTGAGAATAATTAATTGAATATATAATAGAAAAAGAAGTATTTAAATTTAGACTGTATTTGCTCTGTGATGTGATTCTTATTCCCTTTGGCTTATCAGGAACAAGTGAGATTGACTGTGAACTTTAATACTTATTTGTATTAGTGTTTCCCTTTGACCATTATACTCTATTTCCTTTGCATATTTCCAGGGAATTTTTTGAGGCTGGTAGTGTTACATAGAGAGGTTGGTTTTGTTAATGCAAAAAAACGTAGATTTTTTTTCAAGGAAAATATACTTCTCCAAAGTAGTTTGGTTCATTCGATGCTGTCTGTTTTACTCTGTTCCACTCAGTCACTGTGTTGGACATATTGTGACAAAGGCTCATTTTCATCAAAGGAAATTCCCAGAGGGTTTGCTACTTTGAGGAAATGGAATTCATTAAATATAGTCTAATGTAAGGTGATTGGAAGACACACACACACACACATACACACACACACACACACGTATATAATTGCATGTTAGTCAGTTCTGGTGCTATTGGGAGCATTTTTTTAAACCTTCACTTCTAAATGAAGAACCTGCATGGAAGGTTTTTCTCTTTCTGAAAAACAGTGGTTCCTTCAGCAATTCAACCTAGTACAAAGAAATCAAAAATACTATGTGCTAAAACAGATCCACAGTGGAAATTTTGTAGAGGTAAGGCAAAGTAACATTAATAAATGAAGCTAATTAGACTTGATTTGCATATTTAACTCATCTTAATTACACAAAGATTCAGCAAACATTTTAAAAACTGCAATCAATCTTTCACAGACATGGTTAGTTATTTACATGAAATAACAAAAACCAGGAGGTTTGTTAATGATTACTCTGTTTCTAATTTATATGCCAGTGAGATCATTTCAGTAATACTAATGGAATATATTTTTTAACAACCTGTAAACTCATAAGGTTAAAATTTCAAAGAATTTTTTCACAAATATGTTTTTAAGAATTTTCAGAATATATGAAATGTTATATAAATTTTCCTATTGTTTTAACATGTTTTACCTTGTTCAATTAAAATAGGATCTTCATAAAATTCTTTTGACATTAACTTCTAAACTTGAAAACTAAGGTAGTACCCATAATAGAGACAAGTGGCATCTAGCAGGGGATGAGTAGGAGAATTTTTTTCTCTCAGCTGGCATAAACTTTAATTCTGCTCACCCTTGGACAAAATTTGCTTTCTCATCTATAATAATACAAAACATAGGGGACATAATGGCACAATCTAATTATCTTTTTAACTTCAATGTTTTATTTAGAGAAGAAATTATTTTGTAGAAATCTACACAGGAATGCTGCCTCTGTGTTGTGATGTGAGGGGCTGGCAGGGGCACTCAGAGTGGCAAAGTACAGAAGGTTCTGTGGACAGGAAAGCAACAGTGCACAAAACTTTATGTGGTGCAGCTGTCAGATGGTTGTGACATTCCATTATTAGGGCTCCATTTCTTAGAGTTTCTCTCCATGAGGGTCCTTTTTTAACATCAAAAACCCTGACGCTTAAATTACCTTGAAAAGGTGGAGGTCATGTGGTTAGGAAAGGAAAGCTGGTGAAAGGTGTATTTACCAAACTTGCAACGTGTGTGTGTGTGTGTGTGTGTGTGTTCGCATTAATTTAAAAATATGTATTAAATGCTTCCCATGTGCGAATTCATTGTTGTGGTTGTAATTATGAAGTGATGAAGACAATAGACTAAACATCATCCCTGCTGTCACAGAGCTTGCAATCTGCATATTAGGACGATGTAATCAATACCATTTATTGAGTTCTTGCTTTGTCCCTGGCAGCAATCAAAGCACTTAACACTAATTAATTTGTTAAATCTTCAAAATGGCACCATCATGTAGATACTATATTATTTCTATTTTACAGATGAGAAAACTGAGGCTTAGAGTGTTCTAAGGACACAGGAAGCAGCCAAGCCCAAATTCAGACCCAAGTAGTTTCATTCCAGACACTGTGCTTTTAATCATTACATTACATGCATATATAATATCCAAGTCTGTTTGGATATGTATTCAAATGTGGTGTAAAATATGCAACTTTTCATTTTGAGACTGTTTGCATATAAGCCCAAAATATATTTATGCAATATATGTACAATAAATAGTATAAAATAATGTCACAGTTTACCTTTTGCAACCAGCTAGTGTTCCAATGGCTACTGTATTCCTGAGACATTTTATGAGTACTGGCATAAGGATATCTGTAGCTCTTTGTAAGGGGTTGAATTGTGTCCCCTTAAATCCATATGTTGATGTCCTAATCCCGAGTATTTTGGAAGATGACTGTATTAGGTGATAAGGTCTATAAAGAGATAAAGTTACATGAAGTCATTAGGGTGGGCCCTAGTCCAATATGAGTGGTGTCCTCATAAAGAGATTAGGACACATATAGACACAGAGGGAAGGCCATATGAACACATATGGAGATGACAGCTATCTACAAGCCAAGAGGAAGGACTCATAATGAAGCCAACCCTGCCTACATCTTAAGCCTGGACTTCTAGCCTCTACAACTATGAGGAAATAAATCTTTTTTGTTTAAGCCACCCAGTCTGTGGCACTTTGTTAGGGTAGCTTTAGCAAACTAATATAAACTTAATTGTGTTTAAGGATGAGAACACCACTCAATATCTGAAACCAAAAAGCTGAATGTATAATACACTTAAATGTGGAAGAGTTATACTGCTCAGGGTTACTCATTGAGCAAATCCAAATGCTGATTTTCTATCCAGTTTTTGTAAAGAGTTTACTTTGGATTGTGTTGATTACAGAGGCAGGAGTTGGTTAAAGTCAGTCTTAGAAAAGTAGTTTGTGCTGGTCAATGAGACTTGTTTTTTGCTAGTTACAGAAGTAGAATAAAGTTGATAACACCATTAGAAACATGTTCACTGTAGTGAAACCTGGACCAGTTGGCTGACTTTCAAGTTGTGTCTGTTGGTGTTTGGCTTTTACAGGAATGTTCACTGGAGTTAGTTGTCATTGATTAATTAGATAGGTTTAAAACCCGCTTTGATTGTTTACTTGTAAGCAGGGCTGTGGAACTGTTGCTAATTGATTAGATGAGTTTATAACTAGTTCTAGTGTTTGTGATCATGGATAGAGAACACTGAGTCTTTTCCTGGGAGACTGGTGACTTCTTTTGTTCACTGCTGAGCAGTGAACAAAAATTAATAAATAAGGAATAGAGAGAAAGCTACAAATTAATATATAACTAATAATATCCCTTACTTGTATAGGGGTTATGCTAATCACTTTACATAAATTTCTCCCTCTGTAAATGGAGATTTGAAATACTACCAATTTTCTATGGTGGAGATTAAAAGAATTGCTATATGTAAAGTACTTAGTATAGTGTTTATACAAATAAGTGATAGTGTCAATAATTTTCCAATGAGCTGAGTTTTAAATTCTGTAACTTCACTCGAGTATCACATTCTTTACCACCACCATAATAATAAAATGCTTATATATAATTATTTTATTTATATGAACTGAGGGAGATACATGAGACAGAAAAGGTGATTGTATGTGTACAGACTAGTCCATGAAATATACAAGAAACATGATTTATGATAGTTGCCACTGGAGGTGGCCTAAAATGGGAGACTAATTTTTCATTGGACAGTGTTTTGTAATACTTGACTTTACAACCATATTTTTATATTTCCTTTCATAATAAAATATAGTTAATAAAAATTGTTTTTACTAAGAAGGACATGAAGGAACATTTTGGAATGGTGGTAACATGTCATATCCTAATCTGAATAACAATTGCACAGATATATACACACGTAAAAATGTACTGAAGTAAACCCCTAAGATTTGTGCGTTTTAGTGTTTGTACATTTTATGTCACTGATATGGTTTGGCTCTAAGGCTGCACCCAAATCTCATCTCAAATTGTAATTCTCAAAATCCCCATGTGTCAAGGGGAGACCTGGTGGGAAGTGAGTGGATGGTGGGGGCAGTGTTCTCCATGATGATCTCATGATAGTGAGTGAGTTCTCATGAGATCTGACGGTTTTATAAGCATCTAGCATTTTCCCTGCTTGCACTTCTATCTTGCCTGCTGCCATGTAAGACATGCCTGCTTCCGCTTTTGCTGTGATTTTAAGTTGCCTGAGGCTTCCCTAGGATCTGAACTGGGAGTCAATTAAGCATCTTTTCTTTATAAATTACCCAGTCTCAGGTATTTCTTTATAGTAATGTAATAATGGATTGATGCAATCACGATGATAAAAATTGATTTAACATATCAAAAAGGCATATTTTTCTCTGACATTTATTTAACTTTTAGTTTCAGGGGTACATGTGAAGATTTATTGTAAAGGGAAATTGCATGTCACAAAATTGGTGTACAGATTGTTTCACCACCCATGTAATAAGCATAGTATCTGATAGGTAGTTTTTCATTATTTATCTTTCTCTCACCTTCCTTCCTCATGTGGGCCCCGATGTCTCTTGTTCCCTTCTTTGAGTCTATATATACTCATTGTTTAGCTCCCACTTAAATACAAAAACATGTGGCATTTTTTTGTCTGTTCCTTGTTGCTATTAGTTCACTTAAGATAATGACCTCCAACTCTATCCAGGGTTCTGCAAAGGACATGATCTCATTCTTTTTATGCCTGATTAGTATTCACAGTGTGTATGTAGCACCTTTTTTCTTTATCCAGTCTACCATTGATGGGCATTTAGATTGATTTCATGTCATTGGTATTATTAATAGTGCTGCAGTGAACATATGTGTGCATGTGTCTTTATGGTAGAAAGGCATTTTAAAATCTAGCCTTGGAGGAAAAAAAAATGAGTCAAGTGGACTCACTTCATATTTTTGTCTTAAATTTTTTTCAGGAGAATATTGAATTCATTGATGAAATAAGTAAGTCATTATAATGAGAAAGGAAATTTGCAAGCATTAGCACTTTAATGATTTTGGTGATAATATGCTTGGCTACTCATTTTATGATTGATTTTTGACCTAATTTTTAAGAGTTTTTAATTTTTTTGTCTTAAATGTGACTTTTGATAAATATCATTTAAATGTTTTTTTCGAATTTTCAGATGACGCTATTGACACTAAAAAGACTTAATATTTTGAGGGAATAAGATTAGTATTTATCCATAGGGTTCATGGTGAGTCAGGCTAGGCTAGTTTGTATCACACTAACAAACAACCTCCAAGTCTCACAACATGTGTATCTTGCTTCATTCTGTATTCTTCATAGGTTGGAAGGTGGGTGTGTGGGGATTCCTGCTCATCTTCCCTGGAATCCAGAAAGATCTCTCAGCCATGAACTTGAATGTTGTTTGTTTCTGCCAGAGGGCAAAGGGACCCCTGAAGGGCACCACACCTATCACTAAGTGGTGAAAGTGCAGAGTTGGGGAGAACCCGAGAGGAGTGCTCCATGTCATTTCCACTCACCACTCTTAAGCCAGAACTCATTGCATGGTCTCACATAAGCACATGGAGACGCATGTCTACCCAGAAAGGAGGAATATTGGAAACATTTGGCAAATGGTCTCACTCACTCCATCTTCTTGCACATCAAAGGCCAAGGGACTTTGGGATGAGACAAGACAGGGTTAGTGTCACGGCTCTGGCACTTCTTATCTGTGGGTTAAATGCCACTGTTTTCATCGCTAGAATGTGAATTACAATCGAACCTATCTCCTAGCATTGCTGCGAGGATTAAATATAATGACAACTGTGAAACACGTGGCATAATGCTTTAGGTTTGTAATAAACACTCAATGAATGTAAAGCTGTATCCTCTGCCTGGAATCACCGTTTCTCTATCGTTGTTTAAAAGGTCAATAGGCAATGGAAAAGTCAATGTTGAATACGCTCCTGGGCTAGAGCTACACTGCAGCAAAGGTGTTGGGGGAATAAGACAGTGCACACGTTTCATGTCATGACTGATCAAAACAAAAATAAATATTGAGAAGACTAAGCTATTTGTCCAGTAATAAAGCAAATCTGATGAGGGTAGGGTGTTTTTTTTTCTTTTTTTGCAATTTCATTTATAATTGCCATGTAACTGAGCTTAATTTTTCACTCAGTAACTTTATCATATCTTACCAGAGCTTTCTTAGGCCTTGGGGACGATAAGATGAGGAATAGATGAGTTTCTCTTGTGGAGCTTAATTCTAGAGGCAGGAGACTACAATAAACAAGGAGAAAAATTCGTGAAGTAGTTTTGTTAATGAGGAGTGACATTAAGGAAACTAAATGGGGTGACCTATTTGTCAAGTTTTGATGTCTGTGAATATAGTTGAACCTCGAATATCAGGGATGTGACACAGTGGAAACTCAGGTCTCATTCATGGACTACCCAGTTGTAAGGTCCCGAAGGGCAGCATTTCTTCTCATAGTGGTTCGGAAATACAGGTTCCTTCCAGTTAATGCTGCCTCATCATTTAGAGCCCTTCTGAATACAGCCAGCAAAAAAGACAAAATAAGGAGTTTGGCAGATTATGGGGGATATTTTTTAAGGGCCAGGCCTATGTTGGGCTTATTTCACAACTGCCTGTGTTAGCAATGGAAGAGCTCAGAGTTACCCTGAGTTACCAATGGTGAATCCATGGGTGTCTGCAGCAACTTCAGCCTTTGCCTCCTCAGAAGAAAGAATTCGACTGAGGGGCATAAAGCAGAAAAAGAGACTGAGGCAAGTTCCGGAGCAGGAATTGGAGTTTATTTCAAAAGGGTTGAGAACAGGAAAGAAAGGAAAATTTGTTTGGAAGGAGACCCAAGCAGGTGCTTGAAGGATCAAGGGAGAAAAGAGAGCAAAACAGGGGTGCATCTAACCTGGATCCTAGGACTCTGCAGCTTGCCTCTTTGCTGTGATTCGTCCCATAGGGTAGGCTTCCTGCACGTGCAGTGCTTGCCTTACCCTTTGGGACTGAGCACTGGCATTCAGCCTGTTTAGGGAGGCATATGCATGCCCATCTGAGGCTTTTTCCTTTTTCCGGTGGCATGTGCCCCAGAACATCATGCTTCACCATTTTGTTTCTTAACACACATGCCCAAGAAGCTGCTTCTTCCTGGGGCCTGCATTCAATTAACACTTTAATGTTAACAAGTGTGGACCATCACAAGATTCTCTCTCTCTAGTTGCCAGATTGTCATTTTTAGAGAAGCAATATCATGGAACCATCACCCAACATTTCTAGTGGGTGACGGAAGAGCCTTTGCCTGCCCAACTCATGCCTAACTACCTGTAGCACCTACATTTCACTAAGCAGAACGCAGTCACATAACCACAGCTGACTTCTAGTCTAGCTGTGTGCCCAAGAGGAAAAATAAAAGGGTTTCATGAAACAGTTTCTGCTGCTCTAATGACTAGTTGTAAGAGAAAGTTCAGGAAATTAGATCTCAGACAGCGTGAAAATGGTTGTGTTTGAGTTAGAGCAGCATGGGAAGGATAAGGACATGTGTATATTTACATGAGAACATCCACAACAGAGGAAACAGCACAAAGGCAGGAGCATTCCGGGCAGTTAGAAAACAGGAAGACCAGTGTGACAGCTGTATGTTCCTATGTCTGTACTGAGTTACTATCCTGACAGTACAAAGGAGGTTTCTGGATCAGATATCAAACCATTTACTCACAGAGAAGACTGTTTATTTCTATTCCTCAATTCCTTATGTGGGGGGCAGGGATGGCTAGGTCAGAACACATGTACCTTGTGGGTAGAGAAGGAAAGGGGTTATGTAAAAAGGAAACCCCAAACCACGAAACACAATTTTCCTTCTTCCCTCTGGGTAGTGGGAGTTGGAGGCAGAAAGAGAAACAGAGAGAGAGAGAACATTGGAGGGAGGGAGGGAGATAGAGAGAGACAGACAGTGAGAGGGGAGAAGAGAGAGAGAACATTAAAGAAACCTTTGCTCTGAAATCTAAACAAATCTTCCCAAAAGGACAGAAGACCTCTGGGCTTGCAACCCTTGGATGTGAAGGAATGCCTCAGGGTGAGATGTTCCTGTATCTCCCCAGGGGTCTCTATCTTTAGGGTTGCTGTTCAATCATTCTTTAATTCAGGTGCCAGATCTCTGCTTAGAAAGTCCTGACCATGAGAAAATGTGAAAATATTCAAGGAACACAGTGAAAGAGAAGAAAGAGCGGTAAAGGATGAGGTAAGATACATAGGCTAGAGCCAAATAATATCGGGACTTAGAACCCAGGTAAAGGGTTTGGAATTTTTTTAGTGCCATGATAATTTTTTGGGTGGCTGTATGCAGGAGCATGGCATCGTCTGATTCAGCTTTTGTTAGTTGCTTTAGAGGTGGTGAGAGGAATGACTGGGAGTGGGGGTGGAGCTGGAGAAGGAGACTCCTGCCACAGTCAGGGTCTGTAGGACGATGGCCTGCCCTAGAGCGGTGATGACGGCAAAGGACGAAGCTGGGCAGATAAGGGCTGTATTTTGAAAAGAGACTTGATGTAGTAGACTAGGGTTGGGGCTGGAGTGGGGGGAAGAAAGAGAAGTATTCTGATTGCCTTGGCTTTGCTTGTTTGAGCAGCTGGGGATGCCATTTATATGTATAAAGATTTAGAGAGGATCAACATAGACAGTTGGGAAGTAGTAAATGAAAGTCTTCTTTTGCTTATTATGTCTGACATGCCGTATCAGATAGATCAGCAGCAGGAAAGAGGGGACTCACAGAGTAATCTCAAGTTTAATGTTTACAGAGGTATGGGCAGCGTTAAGGGAGCTAGCACAGCAGCTAGGGACTCGCAGCAATGGGAAGTCATCCTTGCCCTCTGCCACTAGGTCTGAGACGGGAGGGGAAGGAAAGCATTGCTGGGTGCAGCGTGCAAGTAGCCATGAGAAAGGATACAGGAGCCGTGGAATTTGGTAGGGAATAGGGCCACGAACGTAATCACAGCTGAACAGGAAGTAGCAGAAGTGGCAATTTATCCATTCTCTCCTTCTTTCTGCTCATCCATATCCTATAGGTGCTTCCTTCTAGCTGAATCTCAGAGCCCAGAGGTCCTGAGAACCTAGGCAATGTAGTTAGTAGAGAGCCTGGCTTAGGGCAGGGCAGAGCCATGTGGAGAATGAATCTAAGGATAACAGAAAAAACAGCACCCATGGCCCCAAGAGATCTTTAAGAAGACAAATAGGCATTCAGAGTTGGAGCTCAGTGGAGAAGGGCGAAGATGTCGATTGAAAAATATTCAGCATTTCAGTTATGACAAATATTAAGAGCCAATATTTGTCAAGATCTCAGTCTGTGCTAGGCAACACACCAACATTATTATCTCAATTAATTCTCCTAATAAAGCTATAGGTTAAATGCCATTATCTCATTGTACATATCAGGCCACTGAAGCACAGTAAAGTGAAGCAATTTGTTTAAGGTCACACAGCTATTATATGGCAGATCCAAGAATTAAGTGCAGGCATTTCTACCCCCAGGGCGAGGGATAGAGATCATTATTACACACAGCTTCTCTGCCTGAGAGAATCAAATGCTGGAGCAATGCAGGTTGGGTCACATGATTTTTTTTTTTTTTTTGTAAACTCTTCCTTCTTTTTATTTTTTCTACTCCTTTGAAAGAAAACAATTCTGACAAGAATTCATCAAAGAAGATACTGCAATTTTTAATGTCCCAGTTTGAGTATTGCTTTTGATTAAGGCTGTTTGCAGACTAGAATATTAGTAACCCTCATATTCCCTATACCACAAAAAGAGGAGATTCACTTTTATCTTGGGAACAAAGCTGTGTAGAAAAGCTTTTTTAACATTTTTAAATTCATGAAACATTTATCTTCGAGTCAGGTTTTGTTATAGCAGCATAAATGTGGTCCGTCAGCATTTCCTTTATAACCCCATATTTCCAGGGCTTTTCAAGAGTGCCGTAGAGATTCTACTTTGAATTAAAATTTGGCATTCAGAATTTGTAAAACAATAAAATGAAATAAAATAAACCACTACATTTTCCTTACCAATGAATCAAATAGAGATTCTGAAGTTAGAAAAGGACCAAATGCAAAACTTTTATTAATACAAAAACATATGTTAAGACAATCTTGCTAATTTATATCTTTGCAAAAATATTAGCACTTAATATACAAGTATAATATTATGTCACTGTATATTAGTTCTCAAAATTAGCCAAAAAAGTTTCTAAGATAATATAAAAAACTAATTACAACATCTTATGCTTTGCGTTTTTGGCTTTGTAAGTAATTTATTTCTATTTTGGGAATTGGGATGATTTGAAGTTCTTAGCATAATTGGTTTAAAGTTATAACAGTATCAAGATATTAAACCATAATAACAAGCATGGTTGGAGAATGCTCAGAGAGTATCAAAGTGTTTCCATTTATTTTTGTGAAACTTAAATTTATGTGGGGAAATTTTGCACTCTGTGAACAAAGATTCGTAGCATGAATTGATTCTTTAAATTGATATTTGGAAGTTAACTTGCTGAGTACAATGGCGAATAGTGAGGACCAAATAGAGCTTAGTTATAAAGCCTTTCCAACTTTGCTTGATTCAGAAATACTCCATAAATGGCCAGTAACAGTGAAGGGCATCATGATAATCTATCTTTGATAGCTCATTTTGCATTCTTTTCTGTAATCTCTCCCAGCCTGCAAAGTTTTAAGGCTAAGTAAATACAAGGTAGTGAATGAGAGTAGATGAAAACTTTTGAGTGAATCTGCTCTTCTGATTTACTTCTCTCCAGCCACACTGGCTTCCTTGTTGTTCCAGATATGTGTGAGGCAAACATTTACTTGGGGATGTTTGCTCTAGCTTTTCTTTCTACCTGGAACACTTTTCCTCCAGATATCTGCTTCGCTAACTCTCTTACTACTTCAGTCTTTATTCAAACCTTATCTTCTGAGTGAGGCCCAACTGAATAACTCTACTTAATATTGTGATTTTCCCTTAGTTCCCAAATCCAAAAATTTATGCTGTTACTAACCCTGCCTGACATTTTCTTCTTTTCAGACTTACCATCTTCTAATACATTTTATGTTTTTATAACAAAATGTCCACCTCCCCTACTAGAATATAAGGTCCATGAGAAAAAGATTCATTGTCTATTTGTTGACCTATCCTAAGCACCTAGAATTGTGCTGACAAATATTAATTGCTCAAAAATATTTGTTGAATGAACAAATCATTAAATGAAATCTGAATTTCCAAGCACATAGCAAGACTCTCCAAGCAATAGTCCATATATAACTTTCCCTTGTTCTGCAGAATGGGGGTTATTTCCCTACAATAGTCAGGAATGCCCTTTGAACATTGGTGTCAAAATGAAAGGCCCCACATTTAAATATTTAGATCCCCATTATAATGTGTTATAGGTCCATCTTTCCTGGAAACATTTAAACTGAAGCTTGGATGTTTTGTAGTTAACTTTAATTTTAGCTATTATTTGGACATGTTAAGCTGAATGGATAGATGTGATGTTTGGTTTTCACAAAACAAATGCTTATTCTATATTTAAAAATATCCCTGTACATATTTTATAAATTTTTATACATGTAATGATATTAATTGTGAACTGGGAAAATTCAGGAGCTAAAATGTGATTCTGTAATTTAAAAAGAAAAAGAGACACCCCACCGCCTACCCCGAGCAGCAGTGGAAATGCTGTGCTGAAAACAACAGATTTCTAACAAGAGATTTATTAATAGTCCTTGGCCTCAGGGCTTGAAAGCTCTGCTAACTGAGAAATCGAGCCACTTAGTGAGAGTTTACTTGTAGCTCAATGGTGTAAAAGCAACAACAGTAGTATTTCAGTGTAGGTACCAGCACTACGGTGTGCTCCCCGATAAAGCTCTGTATGATTCTGAATAGTAGTTGATAGTAAAAGCTAATGTTCTCTATGGTGAGAATGTATTCATTCTGGGGGAGGGGCTAACAAATTACTTAAAGCTTAAATAAAAGCATCTTTGAATTTCTTTTCACAGTCCAAAAGAAATTTATTTGACTTTATTCCTGCTTTGTCTTTCTAGGGTAAATGTGAGCAGTCACTTTATGGTCACATGCATTCTATCAACGATGCCATTTTTGCTCCCAGGGTAAGTTCAATTCTCTCAGTAAATTGTTTTTAATGCTTCATATATACAAATTCATTTTTATGAAACAAATTTCCAAGCTAAAATGGTAAGTTAATGGAGTGAGAAGAACAACTTTAGGAATTAGTTGTAAACAATAGGGAAAATGTATAGATACATAGGGTTGCAGAATTTTAAAATTCACACAGACACACACACACACACACACACACACACACACACACACCCCAAGTCATGGCAGGAGTGACAAAGAATTCTGTAGTCAACTTTACTTAAACATATTTTTAAGAGCCTTTTGGTCCAATTTGGGCTTCAAAAAAATAGGTGGGCTATAGACTGCATAATATTTTAATGCAAAATCATTAAAATAACTATAATCTCTAATTTTTCTGTAAGTAAACCTGGAGAAGAAAAAGCAGTTGAAGAAACAAATTTTCTTCAATTTAGAAGAGAACAACCTTGATTTGACAGCTTTTTAATTACTGATGGAAAAGTTTCAAATATGCCCTTCTTCGTATAAACTAATGACAAAACTAAAGTACTTTATCTGCCACTTGAGGTATTCATTCAGATGTAAGGATGATTTCACCAACAATGAAAATTGTTGGACAGTCCTTCAAGTTTTCTATGGTTTGACTGTATCCCTCCAAGTTTATGTGTTGCAAAGTTTATCACAATGCAACAGTGTTTGGATGTGGAGCCTTATACGAGATGTTTAGGTCATGAGGGTGGAGCCCTCCCTCCTGAATGGGTTAATGTCTTTTAAAGAAGTTGAGGCTGCAAGTTCAATCTTTTTGCTCTCTTGCTCTTTTAACCTCCCACCCTCTGTTATGAATGACACAGCATGAAGGCCCTCATGAAATGTTGGTGCCATGCTCTGGGACTTCCCAACGCCAGAACTGTGAGAAATAAACTTATTTTCTTTAAAGTTTCTAGTTTGTGGTATTCTGTAATGGCAACAGAAAATGGATTATGACAGTTGCCAAGTTAATTGAGGATGTCTTTAAAAGGGTTCAGATAGTAATCGGGGAAGGATGATTTAAGTCTGTTGTCAAATGAAAGCAATTTGACTAGACAGATGACTTCTCAAGTTCATTTAAGCTCTATGATTTAATTATATCTAACATTTTAGTTGTCTCAAAGTTCCCAGTAGAATGAGAATCTTAATTCCATATTCTACTTCTTTTCCAATTAGCTATAGAAGAAATCTGATAGATTACTTACATCTAACTTTACAATGATAGCATAGTCAAAATTTTGTTACCATCTTGCTAGTATCATTCTTTTAGAAAGAGGACAAACGCTTATTAAAAATTGTATCTACTACAGAAATGTTGATTGCTCTAACTCAAATCGTGCTTGTGTCATTTTCAGGCCTGGGAATTTTAATGATGGACTCAAACACAATTGTATTTTAATAGATTGGTCTTTGTAAGAAATATTCCATACAATTTTCTGTAGTGAGGCAATTAGTTGAAAAATATTCTATTATAGATTAGTACTAGATACCAACTGACATTTTATTTCTAGCAGGGTATAGAGACATTTAAGCACTATGGACCCATTATGATATAGAATATAGTTTTATGCTAAAAGTCTATTATGTGACTTATAGCTTCACATGCCCTACAGAAATTAAATGGGAGTTGAAATGAGTAATATTTTGTAAATCAGGCATTTTATTTTGGCAAGCAGTACTATGACTACAAAAGACACAGTATTTTACATTCCAAATATTAAAATTAATAAATATGGAAATAAGCAAATTAGATTTATCGAATCAGCAATCAAGAGAGACATACATTAATTATCCATATTTCAAAGGGCAAGAAAACAGATAGGAGGTTTAGGTGTCCAATGTCAAAGTAGCTAACGTGTTTTTATTTGCACACTTTGTTCATATGAAAAGAACTATTACAATACTGCTCCAAATCAATATCCCAAAGCCTCATTGAAATTTTTCATTAATTGATCTTTTCTTTGTTGCAAATATTTATTAACTATTAATATTTTTTAAATGATGTTATGATGGCTGACATTTTTAAATAAAATGTTTGGTCACTTATATTATTTTAACAAGTATGTTTTATGTCACATACCTGATAAGAAATGTCAGGAGGTTGAGAGGCAGCTGTAACTGCAGAGTGCAAAGACTCCCACAGGTCTCTTGATAACATGGCGTTGAGACGCAGTTCATATTCAAACAAACTATCAAAGTTGTATTGAAAAAATGCCTTATGTGCTGCATGTATAGAAGGCAAAATTTTTAATTATTTGGTATTAGCCTTGCTTATTATTTGATACCTTAGGGATAGACATTATGTTACATAACTGTCTGAAGTTGCATTTAGCTATTTACATAAATGTAGTTTGGGGAAAATTCTACAATTTCAGATTTGTAAGCAGCAATCACAAATGTAAAATTCGGTGTTATCAAGCTAGCAATCTAGATTCACAGAAACAAGAGTACAGTCAGCAGGATGGTGGAATGAAAAGTAACCCTCTCATCTCCCTTCACAACAAGAATTCTCCACCCATCCACAGACAAAAGTCTATCTGCAGTAGTCTCGGGATTCAGGTAGGAGGCTGCAGAGCCCCAGTGGAGCTCAAGATTTAGAAGGGTTATTTTGAGAGTACAGACCAGCACCCATGTTGCTGATCTGCTGATTATGCTCCCAGGTTCAAGTCTGGGAATAACTTCATTTCCCAAAGGGCTTGTCTACATCCTTGTTTGTCCTTAAACCTGCACCAAAACCATTTGCCAAGGCATCCAAGAGGAACCACACAGACTACCGCCTCAGTGAAGAGACTCGTCTGCTCAGTGACAATGATCTTCATACTGAACCTGAAAGTTGCTCTTTGGCTTGGCACCAGCTTCCCTTAGGTGAGGTCCCAGATCAGAACTGCTTCTACAAGGACACAGAAGGAAACTTGCCCATATTCTTTTAGCCTGGGAGTCTGAGCCTCCATGAGTTCACCAACTTCCATTTCACAACAGATCGTGAGGCACACCAGTCTCAATTTCAGCCCCCGTTACTACATTTGGGGAACAGTACTGTCTGTGCAAAGACCTGCTGGGAGTTGCACACTCATCTGAGCCAATGAGACAGGTTCATCAGCTGCTGTCACACAGCAGATCCTGAGAGGGCCCAGTCCACTCATGCAGAGACCTGCCAGGAAGCACGCTTGTGTGGGCCACTGGAAAATATTTTAGTTTCAGGTCCCTGTTCAGCTTTCATCAACAGCCTAGGGGCTCTCCTTAAGTCTTCCCCAGGTCCATCTAGGACAGAGAGCCATGCCAACCTTGGAGTCCTTGTGAGATTCACAGTAAACCTGGGCTGAGAGGGCCCTCTAGTGCTAAGACAACTTCAATGCTCACAGGCTCAGGAAACACAATTAGTTTTTGTAGATCTCTGGAAGACTCTCTGAAAAATGACAGGCACAATAGAGCCAGACTGTGAAGACTGGAACAAATACTCAGTCATTCAAAGTGCAGACACTGACACATGTCCACTATCATCAGTAATATTCAGGGAAATGTTACCTTACCAAAGAGAGAAAATAAGGCACCAGACACCAACCTTAAAGTAATGGAGATGTGTGATCTCTCAAAGAATTCGAAAATAGCAATTATAAGGATGCTTCTCAAATTTCAAAAAATATAGAGAAACAATTGAGAAATTTATCAGAGAAATTTTCTAGAAAGATTGAAATTTTAAAAATTCAAACAGAAATCCTGGACCTGAAAAATATAATTAATGAAATGAAAGATGCAGTGGAAAGCATCAACAGCAGAATTGATCAAACAGAAGAATCAGTAAGCTTGGAGACGAGCTATTTGAAAATACAGTCGTAAGGGAAAAAGTTAAAATAATAAAAGTAAATAGAGCAGTTATAGGGTCCCACAAACAGTTGCCCATCAAAGAAAAGCTTAGAAGTAGGCTTCACTGCTGAATTCTACCAAACATGTAAAGAAGTGCTAATACCAATGTTTCTCAAACCATTCCTAAAACTTGAAGAGAATAGAGTTCTTCCTAACTCATCCTATGAGAACAGCACTACCCTGATACTAAAACCAGACAAGGACATAACAACAACAACCAAAACTATAGGCCACTATCCCTGATGAACATAGATGCAAAAACTCTCAACAGAACACTACCAAACCAAATCCAACACACTTCAAAAAGATCATTTACCATCATCAAGTGTGATTTATCCTAGGGATGCAAGGATGATTCAACATATGCAATTCAGTAAATGTGATATATCATGTTAACAGAATAAAAGACAAAAATTATATGATCATCCCATTAGCCATTGGAAAAGCATTCAGTAAAGCTCACAATCCCTTTATAACAAAAAAACTGAACAATTAGGTATAGAAGAAACATATCATAACACAATAAAGGCCATACATGACAAACCTACAAACATCATACTAAATAGGGAAAAGCTGAAAGTTTTTCCTCTAAAATCTGGACTAAGACAAGGATGCTTATTTTTACCATTTCTATGCAATATAGTACTAAAAGTCCTAGCCAGCGCTATTAGACAGCAAAAAGAAATAAAGGGCATTCAAATTGGAAAGGAGGAAGAGAAATTGTCTCTTTTACAGATGCTTTGATCTTATATAGAGAAAACTCTACAGACCCCACTGAAAAACTGTTAGAACTAATAAATTCAGTAAAGATTCAGTACACAAAATCAACATTCAAAAATTAGTAACATTTCTATGTATAACAGCAAACTATCCAAAAAAGATATCACAAAAGCAGTCCCATTTACAATAACTACAAGAAATCTAGAAATAAATTTAAACAAAAATGTGAAAAATCTCTTTAATAAAAACTATAAAGCAATGGTGAAGGAAAATTGAAGAAGACACTAATAAATGGAAAGATACCCCATTATCCTGGATTGGAATAATTAATATTGTTAAAATATCTGTATTAGTCTCTTCTCATGCTGCCATAAAGGACTGCCTGAGACTGGATAATTTATAAAGGAAAGAGGTTTAATTGACCTCTTTCCAGTGGTTCCATTGGTTCCATATCATTGGGGAAGCCTCAGGAAACTTACAATCCTGGCAGAAGGGGAAACAAACAGGTCCTTCACATGGTGGCAACTGGAGAAGTGCTGAGCAAAGGGGCAAAAGCCCCTTGTAAAACCATCAGATCTCATGAGAACTCACATACTATTACAAGAACAGTATGAGGGTAACCACCCCCATGATTAAATTACCTTCCACTGGGTCCCTCCCAGACATATGGGGATTATAGGAACTACAGTTCAAGATGAAATTTGGGTGAGGATATAGCCAAACTGTATCAATATTCATAGTACCCAAAGTGATCTACAAATTCAATACAATCTCAAAATACTAATGACATTCTTCATAAAAATTGAAATAAATGTTTAAATCTTTATGGAACCCAAAAGGCTCCAAATAGCAAAGCAATTCTGAGCAAACAGAACAAAACTGGAGCTGTCACATTACCTGACATTAAAATATACTACAAAGCTGAGATTTGAATGTTCTCACCACAAAGAAATGACAAGTGTTTGAGGTGACAGATATAATTACCCTGATTTGATCATTACTCAGTGTACACATGTATCAACATATCACACTGTATCCATAAATATGTACAGTTATTATATGTCAATTTAAAACAAAATAAAACTTTTATAAAGATTCACAGAAACAGATGTGCAATAAACAGTATATATAGCCCTGAAAAAACTATTGAATTTTATTTGCTAAATTGAATTTTATTTCTTTTATGGTATTAGAGCTCTGTGTCTTCATTTCTGATTGATTTCTCCATTGGAAGTAGATATTTATTTTAAACCTCCTTTTAAAGTAATCTGTAATGAGATATTTTAAGGAAATATGAGAGCTTAAGTCCTTTTTATAAAGCAAAGCCAAACCAAAAAAGGAAGATGACAGTAATTTCCAGAAAATTATTACTATCCACAGATAATTCAATCTATGGGAAAAATTAAAAACAAAAACTGTAAAAAAAATAAATAGCAGAAAAATGAGCAGGGAGTCTTACATGATTTCAAATTTCCAGAAAGTTGACCTAAATCAACTTTCCATAGGGCTTTCTAGAAGCTCTTGTTGGACTTCACTTTTCCATTGTTCCTCTTTTTTTTTGCATTCTGGTCTCTTGAAATTACACATGTAAGTTTTTGATATTTATAATATATACCAATATGTTTTATTTCGTTGCCTGTAACTAATTTGTTTATTTTCTCTCTTTTCTTCACGGTTTCATTTTCTCTTGCTAAAGAACAGTCTCTGGTAGTTCTTTCAGGGAGAGTGTGTGGGTAGTAAACTTTTTGTGGTCTTTGTATATCTGGAAATGTCATTGTTTCATTTTCATTCTGATATTTCTTCTGTCACTGTTGTTGCTGATGAGACTCAACTATAAATCTAGTAGTTGATCCTTTCTAGATACGGTTGGCTCTTTCTTAGACGTTTTAGAATCTTTGATACTTTGCTTTTAATTTTCTATATTATGTCTACATGTAGATTTGCTTCTTTTTTGTTTTTCTCTGGACTTGGCGTGCCTTCTCAATATGAGCACCCTTAGCTTTCTACAATTCTGGAAGTTTCTCAGCCATTATGTTATTAAATATTGTTTTTTGTTGATTCTCTCTAGTGTCTCTTTTAGAAGCTCCTTTTATATGTGTGTTGCAATTTCGCATTATTCACTTCATGTTTCTTACCTGCTTTTTATATTTCCTGTGCTTTAGTTCTTTGTGTTGCATTCCAACTAATTTCTTCATAACTGTCTTATAAATCAATAAGTCTTTCTTTTGCTGAATCTTGTTTAATTTTAGTCTTTCTACTGAGTTTTTCTATTTCAATTACTACATTTCTTATTGAATTTCTATTGGATTCTTCTTAACTTTGTCCATCCTTGCTTTATTATGTCTACTTTGATTTTAGGCATATATTAATATCTTTTAAAAATTTTTTTTTGGTCTATAATTTCTATGAATTTTCAGTGGCAGGAATTTCTTTATTATCTTATATTTCCTTGTTTCCTTGAAACCTCCAATAACATTTCATCTCAACTATTCCAATATGAATTCCAAATCAAAAAATCCAATGAAACTCTACTTGAGCTCTACATTGTTCTATCCAATGAGTAATTTTTATTGTCACTTAAAATGTTCTCCTCTCTTGAGTCCTGAGAAATAAAATATCCACAGACACTGCTTCTCAGTCTACTGTGCTGGATCCTACTTTATTACTTGACTGCTAAATATTAAACTGTATCAAGGCTCAATCTTAAATCCTGTTATCTAGCAGACTCTCTTCATAATTGATCTCTTCATAAAACCTGTAACTTTTAATATTATTTACATGTGATGATTTTCTAGTAAATTCCACTCTGACTCCCAAATTTACCATTAGTCATTTTGCAGCTCAGCCTAAATATCTATGACATCTCATTAAAATATGTTAAAAATGAAACTTGCTTTTTTCCCATAATCCAAGCTGATTCCTTTCTCCATTATAGCATCTTAATAAATAGTATTCTATTAATCTAGATGCAGAAGTAGAATGATGAGTCATAGCTAGCAATTGTCTTGGGGATTTTTGTCTGTTTACTTTTTTCAAAAATCTCTCTACACAGGAATTAAGGGAAAAGAAATAAGAAAAGGATATTTTCAATTTTGTTTTACCCAATATCTCCAGTATGTAGCATAGTTTGTTTTACATATTTAATATTCAAAAAGGTGATGAATAAATAAATGAATGCTGAGTTCTGAACAAACATAAGCACAAGGCTTTCATTATAGCATTGTATTATTTATTATTTATTTCTACTTGAATAGGTCTTATTTATTTCAGCTTGATTAAGCTTCCAGATTCTGTGGATGTTGATCTGCAAACTAAAGTTATTTAATTATCAGGACAGATTTGCTATTCCTTAGAAAGCTACTATAGCATATTAGTGTACCATGCCTTTGGAGGTCTTGTACAGTTATCCAATTTCAGTTGTATCTGTCTCCTATGGGTACTTTTCAGATTCTGGCTTTGCTATTCATGAGATATATGATCTTAAGCAAATTATTTAGCTCCTCCTTAAAATGAGTGATAGAAAGAACAATGAATATTAGGTAATACGTATACTGTGTTTTAAATAGTGCTTAGTAACTAGAAGATGGTATTACTCTTACTACTTGTGTTATTCTTACTAAAGTCTGAGCATCTCTAATCCAAAAATCTAAACTCGAAAATGTTCCAAAATCCAAAACTTTGAGTACTGACATGACATCATAAGTTAAAAATACAACATCTGACACCTTTGCTTTTTCATGATTTAGTGTACACAACCTTTGTTTCATCTGTAAAAGTATTTAAAATGCTCTATAAAATGACCTTCGGTCTATTTGTGTAAGGTATATATGCAGCATAAATTCATGTTATGTTTAGACTTGAGTCCCATCCCCATGATATTACATTATGTACCTGCAAATATTCTAAAATTTAAAAAAGTCATATATCTAAAACATTTCTATTCCTAAGAATTTTTGATAAGGCATACTTAACCTGCACTATTGTTAATGGAACTCATGTTCCTTTCTAGCCATTTGTTTTCAAATAAATAGAAGTAAAAAAAGAATAAGCATGTACAAATATATATAACATAAATTCCTTATAGTCTATAATTTAATTTCCTTTTTTTTCTGTAAGATTTTTTTATTGTACTTTAAGTTCTGGGGTACATGTGCAGATCTTGCAAAATTGTTGCATAGGTACACACATGCCATGGTGGTTTGCTGTCTCCATCCCCCTATCACCTACATCAGGCATTTCTCCAAGTGTTTTCCCTCCCCAACCTCTCCACACTCCCCATCCAACTGTCCCTCCCCAGCCCCTCACCCTCCAACATACCCCAGTGTGTGATGCTCCCCTCCTGGTGCCCATGTGTTCTCATTGTTCAATACCTGCCTGTGAGTGAGAACATGCAGTGTTTGGTTTTCTGTTCTTGTGTCAGTTTGCTGAGAATGGTGGTTTCCAGATTCATCCATGTCCCTACAAAGGACCCGAACCCATCATTTTTTATGGCTGCGTAGTATTCCATGGGGTATATGGGCCAAATTTTCCATGTCCAGTCAATCATTGATGGGCATTTGGGTTGGTTCTAGGTCTTTGTTATTGTAAACAGTACCACAATGAACATATGTTGCATATGTCTTTATAACAGAATGATTTATAATCCTTTGGGTATATATCCAGTAATGGGATTCGTGGGTCACATGGTATTTCTAGTTCTAGATCCTTGAGGAATCGCCACACTGTCATCCACAATCGTTGAACTAATTTACACTCCCACCAACAGTGTAAAAGTGTTCCTATTTCTCCATATCCTCTCCAGCATCCGTTGCCTCCAGATTTTTTTTTCTTTTTTTTTTTATTAATATATATATTTTTATTGCATTTTAGGTTTGGGGGTACATGTGAAGAACATGCAAGATTGTTGCATAGGTACGCACATGGCAGTGTGATTTGCTGCCTTCCTCTCCATCACCTATATCTGGCATTTCTCCCCATGCTATCCCTCCCCAACTCCCCACCCCCCACTGTCCCTCCCCATTCTCCCCACGACAGACCCCAGTGTGTGATGCTCCCCTCCCTGTGTCCATGTGTTTGCATTGTTCAATACCCGCCTATGAGTGAGAATATGTGGTGTTTGATTTTCTGTTCTTGTGTCAGTTTGCTGAGAATGATGGTTTCCAGGTTCATCCATGTCCCTACAAAGGACACGAGCTCATCGTTTTTGATGGCTGCATAATATTCCATGGTGTATATGTGCCACATTTTCCCTGTCCAGTCTATCGTCGATAGGCATTTGGGTTGGTTCCAGGTCTTTGCTATTGTAAACTGTGCTGCAATGAACATTCGTGTGCATGTGTCCTTATAGTAGAATGATTTATAATCCTTTGGATATATACCCAGTAATGGGATTGCTGGGTCAAATGGAATTTCTATTTCAAGATCCTTGAAGAATCGCCACACTGTCTTCCACAATGGTTGAACTAATTTACACTCCCACCAACAGTGTAAATGCGTTCCTATTTCTCCACATCCTCTCCAGCATCTGTTGTCTCCAGATTTTTTAATGATCACCATTCTAACTGGTGTGAGATGGTATCTCAATGTAGTTTTGATTTCCATTTCTCTAATGACCAGTGATGATGAGCATTTTTTCATATGTTTGTTGGCTTCATGTATGTCTTCTTTTGTAAAGTGTCTGTTCATATCCTTCACCCACTTTTGAATGGGCTTGTTTGTTTTTTTCCTGTAAATCTGTTTCAGCTCTATGTAGATTCTGGATATCAGCCCTTTGTCAGATGGGTAGGCTGCAAAAATTTTTTCTCATTCTGTTGGTTGCCGATTCACTCTAATGACTGTTTCTTTTGCCGTGCAGAAGCTGTGGAGTTTGATTAGGTCCCATTTGTCTATTTTGGCTTTTGTTGCCATTGCTTTTGGTGTTTTGGTCATGAAGTCCTTGCCTATGCCTATGTCCTGAATGGTTTTGCCTTGATTTTCTTCTATGGTTTTTATGGTGTTAGGTCCTATGTTTGAGTCTTTAATCCATCTGGAGTTAATTTTAGTGTAAGGTGTCAGGAAGGGGTCCAGTTTCTGCTTTCTGCACATGGCAAGCCAGTTTCCCCAACACCATTTATTAAACAGGGACTCATTTCCCCATTGCTTGTTTTTGTCAGGTTTGTCAAAGATCGGATGGTTGTAGATGTGTTGCGTTGCCTCAGAGGCCTCTGTTTTGCTCCATTGGTCTATATCTCTGTTTTGGTACTAGTACCATGCTGTTTTGATTACTGTAGCTTTGTAGTATAGTTTGAAGTCCGGTAGTGTGATGCCTCCAGCTTTGTTCTTTTTGCTTAGAATTGACTTGTCTATGCGGGCTCACTTTTGGTTCCATATGGAGTTTAAGGTGGTTTTTTCCAATTCTGTGAAGAAGGTCATTGGTAGCTTGACAGGGATAGCGTTGAATCTGTAAATTACTTTGGGCAGTATGGCCATTTTCACGATATTGATTCTTCCTCGCCATGAACATGGAATGCTTCTCCATCTGTTTGTGTCCTCTCTTATTTCATTGAGCAGTGGTTTGTAGTTCTCGTTGAAGAGGTCCTTTACATTCCTTGTTAGTTGTATTCCTAGGTATTTTATTCTCTTTGTAGCAATTGTAAATGGCAGTTGGTTCTTGATTTGGCTGTCTCTAAGTCTGTTATTGGTGTATAGGAATGCTTGTGATTTTTGCACATTGATTTTGTATCCTGAGACTTTGCTGAAGTTGCTTATCAGTTTCAGGAGATTTTGGGCTGAGACGATGGGGTCTTCTAGATATACAATCATGTCGTCTGCAAATAGAGACAATTTGACTTCCTCCTTTCCTATTTGAATACCCTTTATTTCTTT
>PVKV010008615.1:0-24156 GCA_004027835.1 Alouatta palliata
CTCCGCCTCCTGGGTTCAAGCAATTCTCCTGCCTCAGCCTCCCGAGTAGCTGGGACTACAGGCACGTGCCACCATGCCCGGCTAATTTTTTGTATTTTTAGTAGAGACGGGGTTTCACCATGTTGACCAGGATGGTCTCGATCTCTTGACCTCGCGATCCACCCGCCTCGGCCTCCCAAAGTGCTGGGATTACAGGCGTAAGCCACCGCGCCCGGCTAGAAGGCAACTTTTTAAAACATCAAGTATGCTATCTCTGAAATAAACAAAAATAAAGACAAAACTGTCATGACTTTTAGGCTCTAACTGAGGTGGAAAGGAAGTCAGACAGAGATTTTCAAACTTGTACTGTGCAACTTGACCTTTAGATCATCGTTACGGCGTGGTGAATTCTGATTTTCTGTTTAACATATTATCCTTTGAACAATAATAAGCATTCTATTTCACAAAGAGACTGAAGATACCACAAACCTCCTGACAACTATAATAAGGTTCCATAGGATAGAAACAACTTCTCTTCTGATTAACCACAGGGATTTCAACACACTGTGATACAGATTTTACATGGAAAACATCATCAGCCAGCTGATGGGGGTAAGGAGAAGAGCAAAATGATCAAACGAAGCACACTTCCTCAGCATGCCATACATGGTGTTTCCGGCTTTTAAAAGACCCTAACATCGCTTTTTAAACTTTGATGATAGAAAACCGAAAGAACTTTTTTTCATCGTTTCAAAGGAAAGCGCTACAAGTTTTTCTAAATTAGGGCTAAAAGATAGAATGGCTATTTTTAAATGTCTGGTTAAAAATTAGAAAGTCTCAAAGGTAAGCCACAAGTATGCGAACAAACCCAGAACATTTCTATTTCTGTTCGAGTACCACCGACTGCAGTAAATGAATGAATATATTCATCTTCGCTTTATGATCAAAACAGCCAACGGGCGGTAAGAAATCTAAAAATCGCTAAAACAGAAAAATGTTTATTTCCTATACAACATGATACCTACTGAAAATCCTACAGAAATCCATGCAGTCTTAATATCAGAAGCATTTTCTTTAGCCAGTTTTAATTTTGAAAAAAAGAAAAACAAAAGCTGTAAAGTATATTAAGAACTCTTAATCTCCATCAAGATGATGACTAATGTGGGATATGGATTTTATAATGTTTGCCTAGGAAAAAGGTAAATAGCTAGCTCAAAATTCTTTTTAAAAAATCTAATTTTTTCTTGTTAAAAAAGGAAAGTGTCCACTTAGTATAAATACTAACAAAGGTTCTGTTTTTTTTTTTTTAACTCCTCCAAATCCCTGGAATAATGCCTGCTAACTAAAACACCTACCATGAATTTAGTAATGGGTTATGCAAACATAAATTATAAGGCCAGACATTTTAAAAGGAAAAAAAAAGTGATTTATCACAGCACTGGAGACATGCTAGCAGAGAGGCAGTATTTCAATTTTCCATGTATTCCTCAACACTACAGATGTGTTCATGCAAAAAGAATTTTAAAATAAAAGTGACTCTCAGCTCTTCTGGTTCTAATCTATCAGTTTGTTTACTTGAAAAGGGTTATCAACGAATTCATTTCCCACACTTATAATTGAAAAAATTAATATAAAGCCAAACATTTTATCAAGTTTCAAGTATGAATGAAAAGCGTGTCTCAAGATCTGGTTTCAGTAAAAAGAAAAATACAAATATCACATCCCTTTAGAGCGGCAAAAAGAGTTAAACCACATGTTCTCTTCTTAAAGTATTAGCCCTAGAACCTACCCTGATCCTATTTTTTACTTTAATTTCTTTACTTCTAGTTGCATATCATTTTTCCTTGTTTTAATTCACTGTTAAGTGAACTAGCATTTTTTTCTTGATTGTGGCAAAGCAATCATTTACGTACATATGACATACCTTTCATGGGTTGTTTATATAGAAACAAAATAAATGAAAATATACTTGTCTGCAACTTTTAATTCAAGGAAACAGCAGCCATCACCCTCCTCTGAATAGATTATGGGAACCGCACTGGCCTGATGAGATTCCCTGAGCACACATCAACCAGGCAGAAATCTTCATTTTTCTTCAGTTTGCGAGTGGCTGACAGCTTCACAAATGGTCATCTTCAAAAGCACATGTAACTGAACGAGCAGATCTCATGAAAAGGCTCGAAAACTGCGCTCATAAGCGATGCACGTTTTAAAATGCAAAAGTGCAAAAGAACATCTCTGTGCGTATTCCAGGCGCGGTGAATTCCTCCCCAGAGAAGGCTAATTTGAACACATACGCTTGCATGCGATATGGGTTCCAGGCACTTTGATTATGTGAACACACCTGACCCCAGGGAAATAGGCTGAGGCCAGCCCCATATTTCAGACAAACCAAACAGCCAATAGACAGTAATGGCTTTAAGCTACTGATGGCCCGGGCCAAAAATGAAACCACACTTCATCTTCTGAAGGAAACTGTCAATGTTAGGAGGCCCAGGCTGGCCTTTCCCTCGATCTTAATCACAGCCACCTATGATAACAGAGCGAGGTTTATTTTTGTGCCTGGCTCCAGACACAATGATCAGTCCTTCAGTTTTGACAATTTTGTGTCCCACACAATGAACCGGAGTAAGTGAAGTCCATGTAGGTAGGCAGTTTCTGTGGATCCCTCGAGCCAAATACATAGAATGAAATTCACCTACGAATGAAATCTAAAACAATCAATCCAAACTTGAAAATGCTGTACAAGCGAAAGGGTATAGAGGGTCAAAAAAGAAAAAACAAAAACAAACAAACAAACAAACTTGAAAATGCCTCCTAAAGCCTCTCCGAATCTACGAATTCAATAAGCTTCCAGTAAAAAGCTAATTTAAAATTTCCACCTAAAAAATAAGAATTCCAGGGGGGCACGATGGCTCACGCCTATAATCCCAGCACTTTGTGGGGTGGTGGTCTGAGCCCAGAAGTTTGGGACCAGTGTAACACAATGAGACCCCTCTTCTCTACAACAAATACAAAAATCAGCCAGGCACAGTGGTGCATGCCTGTAGTCCCAGCTACTCGGGAGGCTGAAGTAGGAGGATCCTTTGACCCTGAAAGACAGAGGATACGGTGACCTGAGATCGTGCCGCTGTACTCCAGCATGGGCAACACTGTGAGACTCTGTCTCAAAAAAAACCTTCAGGCAGCTTTGCCACTCGTGGGCAGTGACGCACGAGGCAAGTTACTCACTCCTTCTCTCTGGGCCTCAGTTTTCCTCTCTCTGGAACAGAAATAAACACTGTACCTGTTTCACAGGGATCCTGTGAGTGTGAAGTCAGTTGAATGCCTTTTAAGTGTTTACAACAGTACTGGATATGCAGTAAGCGCTCACTAAATGTCCGCTGCTATGATAAGCTACAACGGCTGTGTCCCTGAAGTTACTGAGCCCTTACCACAGTCTCCCATATTTGCAAGTTAAAACAAAAAGCCAATGTTAGTCAATAACATGCTCGGTGACTAGTCCCACCCACCCCACACCCACCCCAGCCCTCTGGCCAAAGAAAGAAAGGACAAGTATCAGAGTTGGCATGACCTGGCACCCAGCTGTCGCTTTCTTGACTGACATAACCTCTAAGTGGAAGGGGAGATTCCCCCACGATTTGGCTTATAATCAATTCTGTAAGTTAAGAAGGCTTTCTCAGCCCAATGCCAAACTTTAGGATATAACGATATGTTCCTTCCTAAGTTCATGCCTACAAAACGTTCCCCCGACATATACAATCCTTTAAATGAGTATGCCACTTCAAAGAAATACTCAAAAGCAATTTTAAAAAATATATAACAGAAGAGGAACTGCTAATGGTTAGGTGATTAAAAATTTGGCTTGGGGGCCAGGCACGGTGACGCATGCCTGTAATCCCAGCAATTTGGGAGGCCAAGGCGGGTGGATCACCTGGGGTCAGGAGTTTGAGACCAGCCTGGCCAACATGGTGGAACCCTGCCTCTACTAAAAATACAAAAATTAGCCAGGTGTGGCAGGTGCCTGTAATCCCAGCTACTTGGGAGGCTGAGGCAGAAGAATCGCTTGAACCTGGGAGGCAGAGGTTGCAGTGAGCCGAGATCGGGCTACTGCACTCCAGCCTGGGCGACAAGAGCGAGACTGTCTCAAAAACAAAAAAATTTGGCTTCTGGAACCTGGTGGAGGCAGGGTGTTTGGGGGTTACACGGTCTCTTTTCTAGGAGTCTGTCTGCCCAGGAAAATCCCAGTAGGTGGGAGGCTGGCTTACGCTCCGTTAAGTGGTATCGGTGATACTTAGCTCCCAGGGTGACTTCCAGGGACAGAGAAATGATTGTCACGCACTTAGCGTAATGCCTGGCTCCTAGCAAGTACGCAATAAATATTAATAACAGCTCACCACGATTTTAACCAAATCATATGGCTTTTGCATTTAGCCGTTACACCTTAAAAATCGTGCTCAACAAAGATATTTGTTGAGAAGAGGCAGAGTGCTTTTCTGTACTGAAGTTATTATTAAATCCTAGACAGAATGACGCTGTCCATTCAGAATGCATTTCAGTCGAGGTTATTGACCAGAAACACAAGTTATGGGCTACTCTCAAAGAACAGCTTCCAAAACCAAAGTCCAGCAGCGAGCATTTCCACTCTATGAACGGTAAAACTAACGAAAAAGGAGGGAAAATAACTGTCTAGACACATGGAAGAAGACAGGTTTTTATTTTACTGCATCTATTCGAGTCCACAGTAGAAACTAGGGTCTATCCTAGGTTCTAAGAATTTTTTTAAGTGTTCATTTATAGCTTTATTTTATTTTTATTTTTATTTTGAGACAAAGTCTCGCTCTGTAGCCCAGGCTGGAGTGCAGTAATGCAATCTCAGCTCACTGCAATCCCCCATCTCCCGGGTTCAAGAGATTCTCCTGCTTCAGCCTCCTGAGTAGTTGGAATTACAGGCACCCACCAAAAACACCCAGCTAATTTTTGTATTTTTAATGGAGAAGGGGTTTCATTATGTGGGCCAGGCTGGTCTCAGACTCCTGAGCTCAAGTGATCCGCCAGCCTCAGCCTTCCAAAGAGCTGCGATTCCAGGCGTGAGCCACCGGCACCCCACCACATTTAGAGCTTTCAAATCCACATGTGAACACAATTTCTCAAAAGAGCAGACTTTGGTAACACGCACACCATACGCCATTTATTGACCTTCTACTTCGTGCCGGGGTTGTTCTGAATTCCTATAAGAGTTCATTCACCCCATAATGACTCTGAGGTCACTGTCATCAGTCCTGTTTTTTGGGATAAGAAAATAGAGGCTCAGACCAGGCGCGGTGGCTCAAGCCTGTAATCCCAGCACTTTGGGAGGCCGAGGCAGGCGAATCACGAGGTCAAGAGATCGAGAGCATCCCGGCCAACATGGTGAAACCCCGTCTCTACTAAAAATACAAAAATTGGCTGGGCGTGGTGGCGTGCACCTGTAGTCCCAGCTAGTCGGGAGGCTGAGGCAGGAGAATGGCTTGAACCCGGGAGGCAGAGGTTGAAATGAGCCGAGATTGTGCCACTGCACTCCAGCGTAGCGCCTGGTGACAGAGTGAGACTGTCTCAAAAAAAAAAAAAAGAAAAGAAAATAGAGGCTCAGACATGATAGAATTCAGCATGTTTTCTACTAAAATTCCAGGGCACATGAATCTAATGACAGTGCTTCCCTTTTGACAGTTATTAAACTCTCAGATAATGCATCTGCTATACTTAAAATAGCCCTGTAAGAACGGCTGGACACGCGAAGGAAGTGACACATAGCTTTCAGGAAGGAAAGGGGATGCCGGACTTGTTGACGT
Source organism: Alouatta palliata (assembly GCA_004027835.1). Taxonomy (NCBI): domain Eukaryota; kingdom Metazoa; phylum Chordata; class Mammalia; order Primates; family Atelidae; genus Alouatta; species Alouatta palliata. The sequence continues at coordinate 5,811 of PVKV010008615.1, forward strand.
TTCAGCAAGGGGTGGGGAAAGACAGACAGACAGAGCGGGCGTCCTGAGATGCTCCAGGAAAGAAAGCATGGCCTGCAGGGTCTTCAGATGCCACCCGCTGCCTCTCGGCCAAGCCCTGCCATGGCTCTGACCACTTCCAGTGACAAGGAACAGAGCAACTGGGAGATTAGCTCCCCGTTAATTACCTAAGAATTTCTGGGCCTTTGGCCCAGAAAACAAACAAGCAAAATAAAGTCTGTTTGAAACTCCAGAATTCACCGACTAAAATTTTTTTTTTTTTGAAGACAGGGTCTTGCTCTGTCACCCAGGCTCGGGTACAGTGGTGCAATCGTAGCTCACTGCAGCCTCGACCTCCCGGACTCAAGGGATCCTCCTGCCTCAGCCTCCTGAGTAGCTGGGATTACAGGTGTGCGCTACCATGTCCAGCTAATTTCTCCATTTTTTGTACGATGGGGGTCTTGCTATGTTGCCCAGGCAAGTCTCAAATTCCTGATCTCAAGCAATCCTCCTGTCTCAGCCTCCAAAGTGCTAGGATTACAGAAATGAGTGACCACGCCTGGCCAACTGAATTTTCTAATGGCCAAATTGAATAGTATCCCTGGTCTTAGAAAGCAGACAGACTCAATCGGATGCTTCAAAGTAACTGAGAGGTTAGAGGCAACATGACCAGAGCTTTACACGGAAGAAATGTGGGGACTCCACTGCTATTAACTTGCTCAAATTCATCGATGGTTATTTTAAATGTCACGTGCGTGTGTGTGTGCGTGCGTGCGCATGCGTGCATGTGGGCAGTGCTGTGTTGACAGGGGATACAAAAAGTGATTTTGTACTCTTAAGATCAAAAAACGTCCCGACTCCCCGAAGCACCTTCACCCATCCTTGATTGCTCCGTCACCTTGTCCCGTTTGAGCTCTTACAGCCACCTGAAATTATCTTGTGTACCATTTGTTTACCTGGCCACTGCCAGATCTCCGTGAGATCTGGAACCTTCTCCCTCCATCCCTGCTGTATCTGACTGCCCGTAGCCCTACAAAACGGCTCAGCCCTACTCGTAAAAGAAAGGAAGGAAAGAAGAGAGGAGGGGAAGTATTTATTGAGCACCTACTATATGCTCTGTGCATCTAAATTCATTTCACTCTCCTGGGAAATGGGACAGCACCAGTTCTTTCTGCTTATAGATAAGGGGTCCAAGTCTTAAAACAGTTTGTGACCCTGCTCAGGATCACTGCCTGTTACCACTAACTAGTTATGCACTCCACTCCCAGCTCGAGACTGGACATTCAGCCTCCAGAACCCCTTGAGGTAGGCAGGGTATGTTTTTGTAGATGAAGAAACTGGGGTTAAGCTTTTGTCCCAGCGCCATGGAGATCACAACACAATTAATGCTGTTGGAACAAATGAATCCAGGGGTTGGCTCACACTCCATGTCCCTGGGCCCAAGCGACCTCCTCTTCCCCACAGGCCCCCCTGGTGTCCTCCAGACCATTCGACAAGATCTTCCTGGCATGTGGCGGGTCCGAATTAGGTTCAAATTGCATTCAATACTGGGTCTCACTCAAGGTATCTCTTCTCCCCGTGGGACCCAAAAGAAAAAGGAGTTGGGTTGAGAAACTGGCTTAGAGAGTTTAATTGGTAACAGTTAAAAGTTCACTTTTAATTTTTAAACTTTTTCTAGTTAAAGGTTTATTATAACTTAACAGTGGCTGATTCTACAATGATTAAACACTCAGGTTGATTATTGGGGTTTTCTCATTTTGCCAAATCCTGGAGTGGCCTTTTTTTTTTTTTTTTTTTTTTTTTTTTTTTTTTTTTTTTTTTTTTTTTTTTTTTTTTTTTTTTTTTTTTTTTTTTTTTTTTTTTTTTTTTTTTTTTTTTTTTTTGAGATGGAGTCTTGCTCTGTCACCAGGCTGGAGTGCAATGGCACGATCTCAGCTCACTACAACCTCCGCCTCTTGGGTTCAAGCGATTCTCCTGCCTCCACTTCCTGAGTAGCTGGGATTATAGGTGCCACCACCACGTCCAGCTGATTTTTGTAATTTTTTTTTTTTTTTTTAGTAGAGACAGGTTTTCACCATGTTGGCCAGGCTGGTCTCGAATTCCTGACGTTGTGATCCACCCGCCTCAGCCTCCCAAAGTGCTGGGATTACAGGCATGAGCTACCATGCCCGGCCCAAGTGGCCTTTCTAAAACCAAATTGCCCCTGCAAAAATGAAAATTTGCAAGATACTTTTATGTGGGGAGTTTCTTCAGAGAATGAGAGGACAACTGAGTAAGAAACCACTTCAGGGGTTTCTTACCCCTCATGAAGAGAAGAATTCTTTTAAAACTTAATTTGGTCTTTTTTTTTTTTCTTTTAAGATGGGGTCTCTACTCTGTCACCCAGGTTGGAGTGCAGTGGTGCAATCATGGCCCACTGCAGCCTCAACATCCTTCAGGACTCAAGCGACCCTCCCACCTCAGGCTTCTGAGTAGCTAGGACCACAGGTAAGCACTACCACTCCCAGCTAATTTCTGTATGTTTTGTAGAGGCAGGGTCTCCCTTTATTGCCCAGGCTGGTCTCGAACTCCTGAGCAAAAGCAATTCATCTGCCTCAGCTTCCCAAAGTGCTGGGATTATAGGCGTGAGCCACCACACCTGGCTGGAATTTTTTTTTTAATAACAGCTTTATTGATATATTATTATTATTATTATTTGAGACAGAGTCTCGCTCTGTTGCCCAGGCTGGAGTGCAGTGGCATGATCTTAGCTCACTGCAACCTCAACCTCCTGGGTTCAAGCGATTCTGCTGCCTCAGCCTCCCGAGTAGCTGGGATTACAGGCTCCTGCCACCATGCCAAGCTAATTTTTTTGTATTTTTAGTTGAGATGGGGTTTCACCATGTTAGCCAGGATGGTCTTGATCTCCTGACCTCGTGATCCACCCACATCGGCCTCCCTAAGTGCTGAGATTACAGGTGTGAGCCACCACGCCCAGCCGACATATAATTTATATACCATGCAACTCACTGTTTTGAAGTACACAGTTCAGTGGCATTTGGCATATTCAAAGTTGTGCAGCTGTCACCACTGTCGTATTCCAGAACATTTTTATATTACAAAAAGAAAGCCCATACCAGCTATCAGTCATTTCTCATTCCTCTCTCCCTCCACCCCTGGGAGTTTCTATCTCTATAGAAATCTGCTTTTAGCTGGGCACAGTGGCTCACGCCTGTAATCCCAGCACTTTGGGAGGCCAAGGTGGTGGCTCACCTGAGGTCAGGAGTTTGAGATCAGCCTGGCCAACATGGCAAAACCCCATCTCTACTAAAAATGCAAAAACTATCCAGGTGTGGTGGCAGGTGCCTGTAATCTCAGCTACTCAGGAGGGTGAGGCAGGAGAATTGCTTGAAGCGATTGCAGTGAGCCAAGATCGTACCATTGCACTCCAGCCTGGGTGACACAGTGAGACATCGTCTCAGAAAAAAAAGAAAAGAAAAGAAAAAGAAATCTGTTTTCTGTTAATATCTCTAATCTCCTGTCTACTTCCCATCTCTGTAGATTTGCATATTCTGGACATTTTACATGAATGGACTCATGTGACACTCGTGTCTTGTTTCTTTCACTCACCATAATCCTTCCAAGGTTCATCCATGATCTATCAAGTAGTATATTCCTTTTCGTGGCTGAATAGTATTCCATTGTACAGGTATGGCATTTTAATCAATTCATCTGGATTGCTTCTACTTTTTGGCAATTTTCAATCATGTCACTATAAACATTCATGTACAACTTTTTGTGGGTACATTTTCTTTCTTTGGAGTATATCCCTAGGAGTGGAATCACTGATCCACAGAAAAACACAAGGTTTAATCTTTTGAGGAAATGTCAAATAAAGACAGTTCTTGAATTCTTTTTTAACTTTGCACAAAATAAATGTATCGACCTATTTGAAAAATGAGGGGCCAGGTGTGGTGGCTCACGCCTGTAATCTCCGCACTTTGGAAGACCAAGGTGGGTGAATCACTGGAGAGGATTTCCAGACCAGCATGGCCAACATAGTAAAATCCCATTTCTACTAAAAATAAAAAAAAAAAATTAGCCAGGCGTGGTGACAGATGCCTGGAGTCCCAACTACTCAGGAGGCTGAGGCATGAGAATCGCTTGAACTCAGGAGGCGGAGGTTGCGGTGAGCCGAGATGGCGCCACTGCACTCCAGCCTGGGTGACAGAGAGAGACTCCATCTCAAAAAGAAAAAGACAAATAAATCTTACAGAGTGATGAAATGAACATTAAAAAAATTCTTTTGTTTTGGAAAGAAAAGGTTCCTACATGAACACTATAAATGTAATGGGACTTTCCATGCGACAGTCACTAAGTGCCCGTGGTATTCAAGGTACAGGGCTGAATAAAAACAGGATGGAGACACAGCTCCTGCCTTGCAGATCTTTATGCTTTAGAAATGGGACAAACTGTGCTTGAGCTGTGGATTCAGAGAGGTGTTGCAGCGAGATTCCCAAGTCCGCAGGACGCGCCGCTGGCCGTGTGCTGGGGGTGTACTATGTCCTGAGCATGTGACCAGCCTGCGCCCCAGATTCTTCCCAGCTTGGAGACTTCCTCCTCTATCACTTTCCTTCCTGAAGGGCCCATGACTGTTGGGATGCATCTGGTGTGCCCTTCTCTATACAGCCCTGTTTTGGCTGGGCGCGGTGGCTCACGTAATCCCAGCACGCTGGGAGGAGGAGGCAGGTGTAACCTTTGAGGCCAGGAGTTTGAGACCAGCCTGGCCAACACGGTGAAACCTCATCTCTACAAAACCCAAAAAAGTTGCCTGGGTGTGGCGGCGCATGCCTGTCATCCCAGCTACTCAGGAGGCTGAGGCAGAATCGCTTGAGCCTGGGAGGTGGAGGTTTCAGTGAGCCGAGACTGAGCCACTGCACTCCAGCCCGGGTGATGGAGTAGAATTCTAGCTCAAAAAAAAAAAAGCCCCATTTTGTCACATCAGTGCTGTGGGTCCTCAATGAAGCCAACTCAACACATTCAACGTGATGCAAGGAAAATGGCGCTGGGGTTTTCGCTCTTCTGGGTGCAGTGGTTTTCCATTCTAACGAGGAGTAAAACAAAATTTGTTGTTAACAGAGAAGAGTCAAGACTCCAGTGGGTAAGGCTAACATATGAAGGAGTAGCTCATCATGCCTGGATACTGCTTCGTGTTTTAAAAGCACCAAGGGCTGTAAGGAACTTGAGACCAGCCTGGGCAACAAAGTAAGACCTCCATCTCTTTTTTTTTTTTTTTTTTTTTTTTTTTAAAGACGGGGTTTCACCATGTTGGTCAAGTTGGTCTTGAACTCCTGACCTCAGGTGATCCGCCCCACTTGGCCTCCAAAGTGCTTGGATTACAGGCGTGAGCCACCGCACCCGGGCAAGACCTCCATCTCTACAAAAAAAAAAGAAAAATTAAACAGGCGTGGTGGTGTACGCCTGTAGTCCTAGCTAATCAGGAGGCTGAGGTGGGAGGATCATTTGAGGCTAGGGGGTTGAGGCTGCAGTGAGCTGAGATCCTGCCACTGCTTTCCAGCCTGGGCCACAGAGCAAGACCCTGTCTTTAAAAAGAAAAAAGAAAAAAGTCATGAAGGACGATATGTGACTTTGCTAAATCCTCACGACAACTCCAGGATGGGATCACAACGGTCGCCCGCACTTCATCACCTGACTCGCCCAGGGCTGCAGGGCATGCAGAGCCATGGCGCCCTGGCGACTACCTGGGGGCAGCCTGTGCACCATGTGTCTACTGGAGTCGCAACTTTATTTTTAAGTGACTCTCTTTTTCCAGGCTGAGTCACTCTGGTGGTGTCTATATAAAGGCTGTCGAGGCAGTGACTAAATGGGTTTGGGCTCAGGCCACAACTATATATTACTACCCCTCCACTCCCCCACCCATCCTGCTAGCTCCTTTTCTCACCGAGAGTGAAAAACGAATCATGGAAGTTCGCAGTGTCTTCCCATCCTCTGTCTTCCACACCTTGGCAGAGATGGCATGAGGCGCGTGGCTTCCTGGCTTACCCCATGCACGGTGCATCCTGATGAACTAAAAGGAGGGACCCTTTTCTCTGGCTGCGCCACGCCTGCCAGGGCCAGGAAGTAATCCACGGATCGAGCCCATTTTGACAACGGCACTTGGAAAGATTCCTATCTCAAGACAACTCCCAACTCTGAATTTTTACAACTGCTACCCGGGAACTCAGAAATCGGAGAAGTGCGCCAGGCCCGCGTAGAAGGGGCAGAGGAAGATGTTAGCACCCAGGAAAGGAAAAGCGAGTGGATCAGAAGTTCTGTGAGCGGCAGAGAGGGTGCTCCCTGTCACAAGCTAGGCGTGCTGAGCCAGGCGTCCTGGACGGTCAGGGCTGCCCCACAGCCAACAAGAGTCAGGATGGAGACATGCGCGCGACATCACGTCCATCTGAACAGGACAGAGGTAGAAAGCACAGACAGACGGTTAGCACCAAGGACCAGGCACTGCTGGGATTAATGTTCCAGAGATCAAGAAATGTGGACGCAAAAATACATCCGGGCAAAAATGACCAGGAGAGCCGAGCCACAGCTCAGCTCTCCTCCCAGAGCAACGGGGTCTGTTTTAGAGGAGACAAAAATGAACCAGGCAAAGTCCTGCAAACAGACACCCAAGAAGCGTTCCGGGGTAGGACTGGGGCGACTGACGTCACAAGGATGAGGCCCGGGGATCGTTTCAAGATAAAATCACAGCATCTCAGGAATGTGGTTCTCCTCCTGTCTTTCCTCCCATCAGGGAGGGTTCCTCCCATACTGAAAAGAAGCAGAACAAAACCCCAAACGATCCCTGTGCTTTCTGGAAGCAAGCCTAACACAGATTACTGGAGAGGTGAGCATCACATGCAAATAGCAGAGCCCTGAAGCAAGGCCCAGGTCTCAGGAGCGCTGCAGGTTTCTCCAGGGAGGACACCACGCTGGGTTACCTGGCCTCCAACCTGCCCAGCCTCTCTCCGTCCACTAACTCCCTACAGCCGACAAACTGCAGACCTCCTGTGACCTCGCCTCCAGGGCCTCCGTTGCACAAAGCTGTTCCTGTGTTTGCTCTGGAGGCTTGGCTTGTCACAGAGGCCAGAATGCTTGGGTTCACATCCCGGCTTGGCGGAGAAGCAGCCGTGGGATCCCCAAGACAAACTTTGGAAAAGCAATTCCTAGGCTGAGAAACAAAACCCTAGAGCGATCCTCCTCACAATCCCTGATGGGAAATAACTTGGTTTCTGCAAGCGTCCAAGCTCACCCATCCACAGGCGCCGGGGACCAGGGAAGCACTCTGGAATCACACATGAGGGAAATCAGAGTCCAGCCATGATCAAAGCCACGGAAAAAGCAAACGGCAAATGGAAAGGCTAAGAGATACTTCCTGGGGTTTGCAAGAGCTGGGCTTCCAGCCTCCGCTGCACACATGGTTCTAACACCACAGGCTTCCAGGAAGCTGCCGCCACTCCCTCCTGACACACTGTGGCCAGACCAGTTCAGAGGTGCCTGCCCCTGCCAGCCATAGAGCCCCTTGTCACACCAGTGGCCTCGCTCCTCCATCCATCTCTTACTCCCCAGCACACAGCCCAGGGCCAGGCACACCCCGCTCCTGCCCAGCGGTCAGGCCCTGGTACTCATCATCACCCACACCGAAGCTCTAGAGTTCCGTCTCCTCCCTCCTCTATCCTCTTCCACCCCAGGGCATAAGGAGGAGGAGAAGGGTGGAGGTGACCACGTGGTTCTCCTGGAATGGCAAGCTGAAAGTGGGACTATGGACCCAGACAGTAGTGTTCTCAATGAAGGCTGCATGGATAAGTGTCGGGGAGCTCCCCAGAAACTGCAAACACGTGCGTTTCTCAGGGGCGTAGGTCCTTAACTTTCACTGATATTTTAAAGGTTAAGAACCAAAGCTCAAAAAGCAGAACTGTTTATCTATGGAAAGGGTTACTGAGCCATACGTGGCTTATCCAGAGAACTTTATCACCACTGATAGAAGAGTGTTTCTGTGGGGAAAATCTACAGTCAGAAGATTCCAGGCATTCTATCCCAGCACTTAACACGTTCTACCATCAGGTTCTATTTGCTTGCTGAGAAAGATAAGAAACTTTTTTAAGAATGGAGATAGGGTTTTATTCCCAGGGCCAAACTGTCTGGCAAATGGAAGGTGCTGAATAAATATTTGTAGGATGATTAACTGTTATTACAAACCAACTTTCCTTTTTTTTTTTGAGACAGGATCTCACTTTGTTGCCCAGGCTGGAGTACGATCATAACTCACTGCAGCCTCAACCTCCTGGGCTCAAGCCATCCTCCTGCCTCAGTTTCCCAAGCAGCTGGGACTACAAGCGTACACCACCATCCTGGCTAATCCTTTGATTTTTTGTAGAGATGGAATCTCACTATGTTGCCCAGGATGGCCTCAAACTCCTGGTCTGAAGCGATCCTCCTGCCTCAGCCTCCCAAAGCAGTGAGATTACAGGCATGAGCTACCATGCCTCGCCACAAACTAACTTTTGAAAAGCTGAAACTACCTATATTTGTCGTTGTTGTTTTTTTTCAAGTTGCCCGAGGTAAAATCGGGTACGGTGGTTCAAACCTGTAATCCCAGCACTTTGGGAAGCTGAGGCGGGTGTATTACATGAGGTCAGGAGTTCAAGACCAGCCTGGCCAACATGGTAAAACCCCGTCTCTACTAAAAATACAAAGACTTAGCCAGGCATGGTGGCGGGCAACTGTAATTCCAGCTACTTAGAAGGCTGAGGCAAGAGAATCACTTGAACCCAGGAGGCGGAGGTTGCAGTGAGCCGAGATTGCGTCACTGCACTCCGACCTGTGCAACAAGAGCGAAACTCTGTCTCAAACATACATACATACATACATACATACATACATACATACATACAACGAAAGAATTTCTGAGCTAGCTCTGAGGAACAGAAATCCACAGTATCTAGTGAGTTACAAGGTGAGTATTCCCAGGTTAATACAGATAACAAACATGGGCTAAACTCTACGGACAGGCCTGTGGGTAGCCCCTTCACATAGGCGCACGGGTTAAGTACACACATACGTGCACACAGCAACCCTGTGAGCGGGGCTCTATTGTTCCATTATTTATAGATGGCAGAACTGGGCTTTTGGGAGGTATTTGCCCCAAGACACAAACCTAGTAAGTCACCTGAAGTAAGAAATACAAAAAGCAGAGCTGGAGATTTAGCTTGAGCCCGGGACTCTGAGACCAGCCTGGGCAACAAAGTGAGATCCTGTCTCTACAAAACATAAGATTAGCAGGGTGTGGTGGCAGGCACCTGTAGTCCCAGCTACTCTGGAGGCTATAAGGGGAGGATCGCCTGAGCTCAGGACGTGGAGGCCACAGTAAGCTCTGATTGTGCCACTGCATTCCAAAAATAGAAACATAGAAAGCAACATACCCTAAACACTCCACTGCCTATTATGTTCCATGATTGATTCTTAATTCAATAGGGAAGGGATGTTTAGTTAGAACATTTAAACACATTTTTCTTTCAAACGGACTCTTTTTTTAGATTAAAAAAAATTCACACAGTTTTACCTGCAGAGTAATTGCAACCTTCTTCAAACTAACTACAATTTCTGGATTAAAAAGACACAATATCAAACCATGACAAATATATTAATCTAATCATATAAAACTGAAACTTTAAAAAATTCATTTTAAAAAGAAAACCTTCAGCCAGGCACAGTGGCTCGTGCCTGTGATCCTAGCATTTTGGGAGGCCGAAGTGAGAGGACCGCGCTTGAGGCCAGGAGTTTGAGACCGGCCTCTGGGCAAGAGCAAAAGTTTCAACAAAAAATGTAGAAACTATGGCCAGGCGCGGTGGCTCACGCCTGTAATCCCAGCACTTTGGGAGGCTGAGGAGGACTAATCACAAGGTCAAGAGTTCGAGATCAGCCTGGGCAACATGGTGAAACCCAGTCTCCACTACAAACACAAAAAATTAGCTAGGTGTAGTGGCGGGCACTTGTAATCCCAGCTACTTAGGAGGCTGAGGCAGGAAAATCGCTTGAACCTGGGAGGCGGAGGTTGCAGTAAGCCAAGATCGCGTCACTGCACTCTGGCCTGGGCAACAGAGCGAAACTCTGTCTTGAAGAAAAATTTAAAAAAACATAAAAAACAAAATTAGCCAGGCGTTGTGGTGGCATGTGCCTGTAATCCCACCTACTTGGGACGCTGAGGTGGAAGGATTGCTTAAACCCAGGAGTTTTGAGGCTGTAGTGAGCTGTGATTGTGCCATCGCACTCCAGCCCAGGTGATAGAGCAGGATCCTGTCCCCAGAAAAACCCTTCAAGGCTCCAGCCATCTTGGCGCTCACCTCCTAATGTCCCCTGTGGCTTCTCCTACTGGTTAGACTCCCAGCCATCACACAGCACCCCTCCCCAGCCACGTCCCCATCAGAGCCCGCCTTTTCCCTCCTGGACTAGAGCTTTTTCCAATTATATCTGGGAAGGGCCAGTCTAGAAGGTGAAATCTCCGATTGGAAACGAAACCTTACTCCCCACTGAACCTGCCTAATCCTACACGTGCAACATGTTAGACATTCATCAGACACCAGGGAACCTTTCCTCCTTTCCCAGAACAAAGGGAGACGTGGGCATTTCCACCCACGCTGTGCCCTGAAGGCATGAGGCCATGAGGATTGCAGCTGCATCCGTAGGGAAGAGGACACCCGCCTCCTGGTAAGCCAGGCTGTCCTACCCTGGGAGAAAGTTCTAGGCAAGCCTCATCTCTACACATGCAACATTTCGACGTCATCTCCATGGCAGGTGTCAATCTGTTCCTTGGTTAGTAATCAATCCTGTGGTGCGGCCACAGGAAGCACCCGTGTCGGAGCCATGGTGGCTCCTCAAGCAAATGGTGGCCCCATGTTCCTTTGGGGCACGGGACAGGCACTCAGCCGAGGCTCCACACACATGCTGTCACAGCCCCCCACACACGCTAGTCCCTTGTTGGGAACCCCGCCTCCTGCACATCCAGCACACTCTAGCCACGGCCCCCAGCTCCCACCATCGCTCTGGCCTCACGTGGCTTCAAAATTTCCAGCAGGAAGGCCAGGTGCGGTGGCTCATGCCTGTAATCCTAGCATTTGGGGAGGTGGAGGCAAGTGGATCACCTGAGGTCAGGAGTTCAAGACCAGCCTGGCCAACACAGCAAAACTCTGCCGCTATTAAAAATATAAAAATTAGCCGGGAGTGGTGGCATGGGCCTGTAATCCCAGCTACTTGGGAGGCTGAGGCAGAAGAATCGCTTGAACCCGGGAGGCGGAGGTTGCAGTGAGCCGAGATGGTGCTGCTGCACTCCATCTTGGACAACAGAGCGAGACTCTGCCTCAAAAAAAAAAAAAAATTCCAGCAGGAGGCTCTGGCTGTCGGCACAAGTAAAGCGGGTCTTGCCTTGGACTTCCCGTGCAGGTTGGCCCTGGGATGGGAAAGTGCACAGGCCGGCGGGGCAGGAGCCTACAGCCAGCTCCTGCCTCCCTAGGACCGCATGCCGCCGTGAGTCCCTCCTTACCACAGCGAAAGACGAGGAAGTGGGCACCACCCTACGCCCGCTGGCAGTGGCGGGCTCGGGGCCAAGCAGGCGGTGACCTTCCATCCTCTGCCTCCCCTTCCTGGTGAGTTCGGACCCCCTTCTCCATGAAGACAGAGTCTAACAACGTGTCCCGAGAAGAAATGCCCCAACTGGCAGGTAACAACCAGGCTGCTGCCTCCCCAAGCCTCTTCCACTTATTGGGACCAGAAGGATATAAAAATGCCAAGTTTAAAGCCAGGTGCCTTTGAGTAATTGATGTGCAATTCGACCCAAAGCCAAGATAGAGGGACAGGGCTCAGCGCAGTACAAGCAGCATTTATCAGCCGAGCATAAGGGACGGACGGGGAGGCCGGAGGGGGACACACTCCTTCTCCGCTGTCACCAGGAGTTGGGGACTTTTGAGGAACACCTGGGATTCCAGTCCTCTTAGGAATCTCATTCTCTGGCTGATTACACTCATGTATTTGTTGTCCGTGGCCTCAGAGGGATGGCCTTGCCCCTCTAAGATTTTTTTCTTAATCATAAAATGTTTCCTTTTTAATTTTTACTTTTTAGAACAGAGATGAGCCTTGTTATGTTGCCCAGGCTAGTCTCGAACTCCTGACCTCAAATGATCATCTGCCTTGACTTTCCAAAGTGCTGAAATTACAGGCGTGCGCCACCATGCCCAGCCAAACCTCTAAGATTCTCTGTGGAAACCTCCAGACATGTGGTCACCGACAAAAGGGGAGTGATAGTACAGGATGGCAGACAACCACTAGCTACAGGAACGGCCCTAAGAGGAGCTCGCGACATGGCTGTGGCAGGGCTTGGCCTGGGGAAACTAAGTCAAGGACAAGCGCTCAGGAAACGCCACAACTACAGCTTCCAGGAAAGTCTGCTCTGAAGCTGCCGGGGGCAACAGAAGAAGGACGTTTTGTCACCAGCTCTCTTTCTCCTCCTGTTTTTACTCATGGCAAGGCTGACATGGAGAATAGGCCCCCACTCCCCAACACTGGCAGAGAAGGCAGCAACTGCCAAGCACCAGTGGCTCCAACCTGCATTTTTGGTCTCCTGAAACACGAAACACCCACGTTTAGGGGCAGGCCAAGGCAAGCAGCAAGTGTGAGATTTGAACCCTTAGCTGGCTGTGTGGCCAAGGCCTGCCTTCTTTCCACTGTGCTACCAAGTTTTCTTCCAAAATATTTATTCTGAAGACAGAAAGTTATTAATTTGTTTTCCATAATGATTCGCGCCAGCACTCCCTTGACTAGCAGGCCTCTTTTGAAACATTTTAAATGAGTCTGCTTTTTAAAATGCAATTCACATGTAATTTCCCAGCAATACTGTGTAAGAGAGGGGCATCTCTCCCAGAAAGGAACTTTGCCTCCAGGCCCATTCCTATGTCCTATACGGAGGAGCCAACAGCTGCAGAGAAGATTCCTCAAGCCTGGAAGCTGGGCGGAAGCTGTGGGCTGATGCAACCCCTTCCCATACAAGGGGAAGGTGCAGGAGAGGCTGGGGTCTGAGGCCATACCATGGGACCAATCTGGTAGATGTCACCCCAAAAACCATTCCCACAACTGCTCATCTGCCTGCAACCTCTTGGATCTTTTTTTTTTTCGTACTAAGCCCTTAATAGGGGTCGAAGGGAAGGAACAAGAGGCCCAATAACGAGCAGAAAAATACCACCCCGGCAACTCAACACTGTCCCCGCGATGCACACTCATGAGAGAAAATATAGGAGCATGTAAAAAGCACATTTCTACTGGCCTTTACGGAGTATTTCAAGAAACGGAGAGGCATTTAAAAGGCCTAGCAGGCGAAATGTCTGCTTTACAAGAAGTGTTAGGCGTGTTGCTAGGCGCAGATGCACGCAGCCTTCAGACACTCTGCCTGCCCCAGCACCGGGGAAGCAGGCCCCGAGGACCTTCCACCCCACAGGACCCTTTCTGGACTTTAGTGGCGTGCTAACCAACACAGGACAGGGGCTGGGACGGACTCAAGGGGCTGAGACACCCACACACCTGCCCACGTGTTCTTACAGACCCAGCTCGTCCAGTATCTGCACCTGGAATTAGCTCTCGCTTGCCAGATTTCCAGACAACCCATCAACGGCCACGTCCCAACGGCCTGCAGGGTGGCATGCACGTTCTGCTGGAAATGGGGCTGAAGACGTCAGGGGAAAGAAATGGGTTGCCCGCCAGCTGCACGTTCGTCTGATGGAAATGAAACGCTCACGGCGCATCACCTGAATATGCACCAGCATCCTAAGACCCCTTCCAAGCGATCGCGACGGTCGCCCGCCTCACCTCTGGAGTGTTCTTCTTGAACTCTCGGCTCTGTTCGATAAGCCGCTTTCTGGACTGCTCGCTTTCATCCTGCCGGTTCGCCAATACCGTTGCGGTGGCATCGAGTTCCCTCTGTCGGGGGAAACAGAAAAGGAAAAGCGAGATTGGCATCGCGAGGTGCACTAGAGGAGGGTCCTATTTGCATCTGACCGGAACACTGCGGGAGAGATCCCGGTGGCTCTAGGGATTGTGCACTCGTCGGCAGAGGAGGCGCCAGAGGGTGGCGGGAAAGCAGCAGACGAACATAACCCACCCGTCCCACGTCCATCCCACATGCCGTGGTGGAGAGAACCAAGCTCGCTCAACGTCATGTGTCATGCATCCATGTGCACGCCATAGATGACTGTCCCTGTAGTACAACACACAGAAACACCTTTCTTGCTCCAGCCAAATTACCAGGACAATGGCCAAAGGACCCGCCGCCCCCGAGCTGCTCCCCACCTGTTCTTCCCAAGGGTCCCTTCCAGCCACTCTCCTGAGCTCCTGGCCTTCTGCTGAGCCGGCCCCTCCTCAGGGGATTCCATGTGGCCATCCTTCAACACTGTGGGCCTGGGATCTCTGGGAGTAATACTTGGTTTGGGTTCATTCAACAGATATTTACGGTGAGCTCACTCTAGGCCAAGCATCATGTTCAAGGCCATTAACCTATGATTAGTTTTCAAGACGGACCTTTAAAAGGTAAATTCCAAGAATAATTATTTCCGGTATCGGGTGCACTTTTCGGAAACGAGGCGCCGGGCGTTGGTGTTTATTCTTGAATCACATTGCCTGCATGAGAACATTGAGGACCCGCAGGAGTGGGTCCCCCACAAGGGACCTGCCGGGAGTGCTGAGGGCTCTGGGCTCTGCTCCCCGCAACAAACCGATCATCGACGCGCCAGAGAACCTGTGCCCTGGCCTCGCAAATTCTGGGAAGAGCTGCCAAGAGGATCTGTTTCAAACAAGCCTGCAGCAGATGGCCCCAGAATGGTGTTCCAGGCTGACAGCAGGAGCCCAAGGACACATTGCTGTCGCCACCAAAAGGCCTGTTTTCCTGCTGAGTCGCTTTGGCGACTGAAGACACACAGCGGCCCATTCTGCTGGGATCCAAGGTGGCTGCTCCAGCTGGCTTTTCAACGGTGGGGACCGTCACCCTGCATCCGAGCATAGCAAGGACCTGCCATTTCAAAGGCTGAACGGTGAGAAAAATCAAAGCTCAAGATTTATCCCCGGGCCTCCAAGAAGCATACGACAGCCTCTCCTTCTCCACCCTAGCCACTCATCGCGGGAGTCTCACCGGCTTTCCTCCTTGGCGGAAGTAAACCAGCAAACCTATAAGCTCCTGCTGGGAAATGCCTCCTTGGTACCACTACGGGTGGGCCATGCCGGATGGGATGATAGCGTGTCTATGATTTCTAAGTTGCTGTCAACTTAGAAATCACAGACAGGCTGAGGGCAGTGGCTCACGCCTGTAATCCCAGCACTTTGGGAGGCCGAGAAGGTTGGATCACCTGAGGTCAGGAGTTCGAGACCCACCTGGCCAATGTGGCGAAATCTCGTCTCTACTAAAAACACAAAAATTAGCCAGGCATGGTGGCACATGCCTGTAATCCCAACTATTCGGGAGGCTGAGGCAGGAGGATCGCTTGAATCTGGGAGGTGGAGGTTGCAGTGAGCTGAGATCGTGCCACTGCACTTCAGCCTGGCAACAGAGCGAGATGTTCGAAAAAAAGAAAGAAAAGAAAAAGAGAAGAGAAAGAAGAGAAGAGAAGAGAAAAGAGAAGTCGTAGACACTTTAAAAAGGAGGGGAGGAAAGAAAAGCACACACACACATACACACACCAATAAAACAACAAATCAGGCGATGAGGGGAAGATACCACCACGCCACGCTCTTCTCCCCTTAGTATTTCTGGCATTCAGGCACATCTTGGGCAAACAAGTCCTAAGGAATAACGTGGGCTAGAATTCAAGAACAGATGTCAAAGCTATTGCAGAAAAAAGGGAAACAGTGAACATTTTGATAGACCACATTTGAAACACATCCCAGTTAAGGGAAGGCAGGGAAAAAAAAAAAAAAAAAAGAGCAACCAAAACCAATGTGGTGGAACGGGGGATACAGATAAGAGAGGAGCAGTCACAGCGAAGCAGAAGGCTCCTCAAAAATATAAACAATCTGGAGGGAGGAGGGCTTCGACATCTATATTTAAGCAGCAGCAGCCGAAGTTATAAAAGGAGCCTTCGAAAGAAGGCGGGGAAGAAAGCCAATATTGAAATATGACAAAAAAGAAAAAAAAGAGTTGATGTTTCATTCCAATCGCACACAGACACAGAAAACTTAAGAGAAAAACAAAAAGAACATGGATTGCTTTCAGCCCGGGGTGGGGGGGTCCCTACTTCTCCCACTGCATGGAAGCCTAGGGGGGTGGGGGTGCTGGGGGCGCTGGGGGCGGTTACCCAATCAGTGAGCATCTACTGATGCCTTGGAGCCAGCAGGCGCTGGAGGTATGAAGGGGACTCTGAGGTCCCAGCCCCAATCCCCAGCTTCTCATCAAGCGTGGGAAATGTTGTGGACGCCAGATGAGCAGGGGGTCTGTGGGACCCTCTGTCCCGCTGGGTCCCCACCTGTCCCTCCCTGAGTTGATCTGTTAGGGAGCCTGCCTGGGGGAGGAGGGAGCTAAAACAGGTGGCCCTGGTGCAAGGTGAACCCACCTTGATCCTGGGGCTGCAGAGCCAGTGTGCCTGCGGTAACTTGCTGCTGGCAGTCGGGGACTCGACAGGGGTCTGCCGCACTCCCTTCCCCGAGCCTGCAGACATATGCAGGTTGGCATGGGAAACCCAAGAGGGTCTCCAAATTTAACACCGAACCGCCACCCGCCACCACGGAAACAGATTGGCACAGCGAGGAGGAGAGACTGAGCTGCGGCCGCCACAGATGAGGTTGATCAGATTTAAGGCTTGAAATCTTTGACCAGGTCCCTTGCAGAAAAAATTTTTAAAAAACAACCACACACACACATACACAAAACAGCACCACCAAATCCTTTCTGAAGGACGCTAAGGCATTCTCGGGCTGTGGGAGAAGACAGCGATTAAACATAAGCCAAATACTGTTTTATTATCTACCAAGCCTGCCTATCCTCAAAGTGTCAACTACAGTGACACATTAACAAGGGAATGAAATGCATGTTGGGGAGGTGGAGGTGGGGGTCCCAAATGCAGCGCCCTTGGCCCGTGAGTCATGGGTCACATGTGAGAAGGCGTAGTAAGAGTCGTCACATCTGAGAGGCATTAAAAAGTCAAAAGAGCAAAACACCTGGACCCAACCTCCTCCACGCCCAGCAATACCCTGTCGGCACAACCCCTCACGGATTTTTCGGTGTATGGCATGGAATGTATCTGATCATCAGATACACCCAAGCCAAAAAGCAAACCGGAACACATTGTTGAAAAGAATATCCATCCATATGCTCGCATAGGCTGTGATTATCTCCAGAGAGATACAGAAGAAACTTGTGACCGTGCGTGGCTCTCCGGAGGGGCGGGTGGGGACAGGGACTTAATCCACAGTGTGTATCTCTGGACTGTCTTGCCATATGCATGCATCATGTCGCCGGAAAAAACTGCACCATCTACTAATTTTTACAATCCTGCTAAATGGGAACGAGTGCAAGCACAAATGGTGACGGGAATAATACTTTATGTAATGCATAGCATGGGACACGTGAGCCTCTGCGTTAGGGTCTGCCTGTCCACCTGCAGGGGCAGAGAGGCCTGGAATCAACAGCCTCGTGGGTCTGGTGATGCAAGAAGTGAGGCAAGTATGTCCTTTGTCAAAACAACAGCTGTTTCTTGCACAATATGCTGCCCACTGGCTGGTCTCAGGGTGTATGGAGGTGGGGGGGGGCGGTGGTGATGGTGGCCACTGCTGGTCACAAAAAACACCACCCAGCCAAGCCAGAATTCTCCCAAGGAAGGCAGAGGAAGGCATCTGCTCAGAACTATTTAGAACTCCTCTCCAGCTAGAAACACCTGTGGGCCCCCAGTCTCAGGTTCCAGGTCATGGGAAACTGGCACTTCCAACCAGGCTGAAACAGACAGAAACTTTACTGAGAAAGTGTCTGGCAAGGAGAGGCACCTGAATGCAGAAAATGTGTCTTTATCTTTCCAAGAGATCACAGGATGACTGACGTCAGGAAGCAATGAGGACCCACATGGGTCAGGTTTCGGTCTCTCCCAGCTGGCCCCTTGGCAGCCATGTGGCCCAGTCCACCTCACACCCCCAGCACTCACTGGACGGCAGCTATCCCTCACTCAAGTCAATGGGCTGAGCTGACCAAGAGCTTCCCAAGTGAAGACTCAACAAGTGGGTGTCACTAATGGGAGCTCTACTCTTGCTCAGAGGAACTTCAGAGCCCAAGGCCAAGGCTCAGCTCAACCACTGGAGGGCC
>PVKV010008615.1:24256-86787 GCA_004027835.1 Alouatta palliata
AGGCCAAGGCTCAGGTCGTCCACTGCAGGACCGGGGCCAAGGCCAAGGCTCAGGTCGTCCACTGCAGGACCGAGGCCAAGGCCAAGGCTCAGGTCGTCCACTGCAGGACCGAGGCCAAGGCCAAGGCTCAGGTCGTCCACTGTAGGACCGAGGCCAAGGCCAAGGCTCAGGTTGTTCACTGCAGGACAGAGGCCAAGACCAAGGCTCAAATCATCCACTGCAGGACCGAGGCCAAGACCAAGGCTCAGGTCGTCCACTGCAGGACCGAGGCCAAGGCCAAGGCTCAGGTCATCCACCACAGGACCGATCCGAGGCCAAGGCCCAGACCCAGGCGGTCCACCACAGGGACAGGTCGTGCCTATCACCAAGTTGGCCTGGCTGCTGCTGTTTCAGCTCAGAAACCAAGGTCTCTGTGCACCCAGGCAGCCCTCATCCCATGACGCTGGTGTACAGCTGGGCACTGTGGATAGCTAGAATCCTGTTTTCCTCACCGATTACAATTTCTGGGATGCTTTTTCTCCATTTCTGACAGCTCCTCAAAGGGCAAAGCTCCTAACATTTGAAATGTCTCTCTGCCTCCAACTCCAGCCTTTTAGCCAGGCATTTCACATGTATTAAAAACAAAATTGAAATACTACCATATAACTAGTTGTCTGCTTAATAGAAATTGTAGGACATTTTTTTTCCCCAAATAAGTATTTTAACAACACCAGAGATCCATTTGGATTTGTTTTTTTTTTGTTTTTTTAAAACACAGTCTCACTCTGTCGCCTAGACTAGAGTGCACTGGCACGATCCCGACTCATTTAAACCTCCAGGGTTTAAGCGCTTCTCATGCCTCAGTCTCCTGAGTAGTTGGGATTACAGGTGTGCGCCACCACACCCATCTAATTTCTATTTTTTTTTTTTTTTTTTTTTTTAAGATGGGGTTTCACCGTGATGGCCAGGCTGACCTCAGGTGATCCACCCACCTCAGCCTCCCAAAGTGCTAGGATTACAGGCGTGAGCCACTGCACCCGGCCTAATTTCTATTTTTTTAGTAGAGACGGGGTTTCGCCATGTTGGCCAGGCTGGGCTTGAACTCCTGGCCTCAAACAATTTGCCTGCCTCGGCCTCCCAAAGTGCAGAATTACAGGCATGAGCCACCATGCCTGGCCTGGATTTGCTCACCTTTAAAATGAACGTGGGCAGGGCGCAATGGCTGATGCCTGTAATCCTAGCACTTTGGGAGGCCAAGGCAGGCGAATCGCTTGAGCCCTGGAGTTTGAGACCAGCCTGGCCAACATGGCGAAACCTCATCTCTACAAAAAATGCAAAAATTAGCCAGGTGTAGTGGTGCATGACTGTGGTTCCAGTGACTGGGGGTGGGGGTGGGGGGGCTAGGGCAGGAGGCTCATTTGTGAGTCCTTATCAGGCCACTGCACTCCAGCCTGGGGTCTGTTTGTTAGTTGTTAGGGAGACTCTGTTTGTTAGTTGTTAGTTGTTTGTTTTAAAGTAGGGGGTATGTGAGGCATCCCTGCCATTTCCCGCTGAGCTTCCCTACAAGGGCTCTCTGCAGGCGTACAGAGCCAGGCTCCCATGGCAGGGGGGGTCCCTCCAGGCCTGCAAAGGACACCTCCTACCCTAGCACCCCTGGGCTGGTGGGGAAAATATACTTGGGCTGACCCAAGCACCACAAGTATTCTCATTTTATTATCTCAAACTTTAATCCGAAGAGTGAGTTCATCTGATGTTTCTTGGGGAATTAGCTGTCAAACTAATCAAACAGCACATTCTATGCAGAAATCTAAAATGGTTTTGTTAGCGAAAAAATAGATCACTTGTACAAAAACGGAAAAGTCGGCCATGGTTCCTGCATAGGGAAGTCCTAAGAGCATTTTATTTTTTGTTTCATTTCCAGCAACAGAATCATTTGGATGAATGGAGGGTTCTCTGGCTAGAAAGAGGTGGTGGACCTACTTCTGCCCGCCAACCTCTTTCCACCAATTCTCCCAGCCCCCTACTGAAAACATCTCAAGACCCTTCAAACAGTGGTGTCAGAAAACCTGAACTGGACTCCTGGGCTCAAGCAATCCTCCCGCCTCAGCCTCCCAAAGTGCTGGGATTATAGGCATGAGCTAAAGAGCTCAGCCTGGATTTACTCATCTTTAAAGTGTATGTGGGCTGGGTGTGGTGGCCCACAACTGGACTCCAGGCCCCATCCCCACTGTAACCTGTGTGGCTGTGGTCAAAGGACTTCCCCTCTCGAGACATAATTAAGATGATGCATTTCAAGTCTGTGGCACAATAAACGCTACATCACGGTTCATCTTCTGTACTCTCAGAGCCACGTGCTTGACCTCAGACCCGAATTCATTCTGCCACCGGCATCCCCCACTAAGCCAGGGACTCCAGGGACATGCAGGTGAATCATAAGTCAACCCTGACTGCCAGGTGCAACAAGACGGACAGGGATGGACCGTGGGATAAAAACAGAGGGGGGCAGGCAGAAAAGGGAGAAAACGAGGCCAGGTGTGTGGCTCACACCTGTAATCCCAGCACTTTGGGAGGCTGAGGCGGGCAGATCACCTGAGGTCAGGAATTCGAAACCAGCCTGGCCAACATGGTGAAACCCCGTCTCTACTAAAAATACAAAAATTAGCCGGGCATGGTGGCACGTGCCTGTAGTCCCAGCTACTCGGGAGGCTGAGGCAGGAGAATCCCTTGAACCCAGGAGGCAGAGGTTGCGGTGAGCCGAGATCACGCCATTGCACTCCAGCCTGGGCAACAAGAGCGAAACTCCGTCTCAAAAAAAAAAAAAAAAAAACACAGGCCAGGGGCGGTGCACTTTGGGAGGCCAAGACGGGCAGATCACCTGAGGTCAGGAGTTCCAGACCAGCCTGGCTAAAGTGGCGAAACCCCATCTCTAATAAAAAAACAAAAATTAGCGAGGCATGGTGGCATGTGCCCGTAATCCCAGCTACTTGGGAGGCTGAGGCAGGAGAATCCCTTGAACCCAGGAGGTAGAGGTTGCAGTGGGCCAAGATCATGCTACTGCACTCCAGCCCGGGCAACAGAGCCAGACTCCACCTCAAAAAAAGAAAAAAAAAAAAAAAAAAAAAGGGAGAAAAAGCTTCCAGCAATAAATGTCTCCAGTTTTTTTGTGAAAGTCACTCCATCTTAGCTGGGGCCTGTGGGCAGATGGGCTGAGTCTCTGTGACCCTCTTCCTCATCCAGGCTCACCAAAAAGATCAGGACTTCACAACAACCAGGAGACTTGTCACCATCACCCAGGCAGGGCAGGGGGACAGGAAAGTGCGATCCTGTGAGCCTGGGCTCAGTAATGGAAATGTAAAACCACCTCCCCAAAATATGTCCATCAACAGCGATCAATCTAGTCACTTCAAATACACAAATATACAAAGATGCATACACACTGCTTCTACCTCCACGAGCTTCTGCAGAACGTTATGCAAACACAAGATACTGGTAATATCCTTACCACGGGGAGAGAAATGAAGGGGTGGGGTACTCACTTGGGGGAAGGAAAGTCTTCTACATCTACACTTGGGTAACTCTGGTATTTTAAGCATGTAAGTGTAATGCCTACTCCTAAAAGTAAACGATGATTTTTTTTTTTTTTTAAGAGATGGGGGTCTCACTATGTTACCTTGGCTGGTCCTGAACTCCTGGGCTCAGGCGATCCTCCCACTTTAGCCTCCTCAAAGTGCTGGGGTTACAGGCGTAAGCCACAGAGCCCAGCTAAACACTGATCTTTTAAAATCTCACTCCCTCCTCCCCAGGAATGAGACCTAGGATTTGAAGGGCTGAAAAGGTCCTAGGATACCTCATTTCCAGAAAAGTACACGGCGTTGCAGAAAGTTCATTTGTACTCTTCGTGGGCTCTGTTTAAAGGAGAATCTTGTAGTTTCCTAAAGTTAAAGTTCATGTTTTTGCTGATTTCATAAGATTGTAGCTGGGTGGGTGGCTCACACCTGTAATCTCAGCACTTTGGGAGGCTGAGCTGGTATAACACCTGAGGTCAGGAGTTCAAAACCAGCCTGGCCAACATGGTGAAACCCTGTCTCTACTAAAAATACAAAAATTAGCTGGGTGTGGTGGCGCATGCCTGTGATCCCAGCTACTCGGGAGTCTGAGACGTGACAATCGCTTGAACCTGGGGTGGGGTGGAGGTTGCAGTAAGCTGATATCGCACCACCGCACTGCAGCCTGGGCAACAAGAGCGAAACTCTGTCTCAATAAATAAATAAATAACAAATCTCATTTGTTCCCCGCTAGTAATGAGACCTAGTCCTTTAAGGGCTGACAAGGCCCTGGGATACCTCATTCCCAGAAAAGTGTTCCTGTATAGTACTGCAGAAAACTAATTTTGTTCTCTTCATGGGCTCCATTTAAAGGAGAATCTTGCAGAATTCCCAAAGCGAACGTTCATGTTTTGGCTTATTTCAGAAGTTTGAGAACCAGGTCTAACCTCGTATTTCCCAAATGTTCTCAGACACTTAATCCTTCCCCATTACTTTCCCACTGACGGGCTTTGACTCACTGCTATGTCATAAAAAATCCTGAATTATGGCCACAGTGTTCTGGTATGTGATACTGGACACGTGGGCCAGAGGGGGCATCTGGAACCAGGAAGCCAGGGTCTCCACAGAGAGAGACTGATCTCCAAAAGGGGTCCTGGGGATGGTGGGGAAGCAGACCAGTGGCAGAGATGGAACAGTCAGAGGGAGAGACCCATGGAACCACCTCCACAAACACCGCCCGCCCACCCACTTAGAGCAGTGAGCTCCCACCCACCCTACCACAGGCCTGCGCTGGCAGTGAGGAAAAGGAGGCCAACAGCATGACTGAAAGAAGGAAAGCTGGAGATACAGGAGCTGCCAGGAGTCAGCCTGGGGCAGAGAGGAAGGCATCCTTCCTGGTTCTCATGGGCATGCAGTAGGGGCCTGGAAAGATGACCAGGACGCAGTCCTCCAGGACACGGGACGTGCCCTGCCGAAGTCTAGCGTGAGCTTGGGATTCCCTGCTCAAACGCCTTCCGTGGCTTCCTGGGGGCCACGGATAAGACCACCCAGGGACCCCCAGGACCCTGCCCTGGTACGCTGGCCTGGCATACTGGCCTCCCCCTAGTGTCCCCAGAGAGCAGGGACCCCTCCTTTCCCCTCGGACCTCAGCACAGGCTGTTCCTTCTGCCTGGAAACCTTTTCTTTCTCTCTTACAACAGATGTTCAGATGCCACTTCCCGAACTCCCTCCCTGTTCCCGCCTCACCGCATAAGACATGGGGACCTGTGTGCCCAGCTCAATGAGTGGTTGTGTGGCAGCTCCCCTCGGCTGGGCACAGGGTTGGTGCCATCTCCCCCATGGGCTATGAACTCCAGCAGGGCCTGCGTTTTGCTCACGATGAAATTCCCAGAACTTTGCAAGATGCTGGGGGCATCACAGGCAGGTAGCCAGCATTAGTAAATTAAAGAATAGCTGGGCACAGTGGCTCACACCTGTAATCCCAGTGCTTTGGGAGGCCGAGGTGGGAGGATCACTTGAGGCCAGAAGTTGGAGCCCAGCCTGGGCAACACAGCAAGACCCTGTCTCATTTAAAAAAAGAAAGAACAAACAAAATCTGGGCACGTGAAGAAGCAAGGGCTTACCCAAAGATCGATTTTCTGGTTATCTGGGGGGCCAAGAAGAAACACTGTGTGTTCTGGAATCTCTACACAGGGCAGCTGGCAGTGCTCTCCTGCCTTGGAGATTAGGCCCTAGTGAAGAGAAGGAAACCTCTTGGCCAGGTCTCACGGCACACGGTGGCTATGTTTATTTATGGCGTGGTTTTCTCACCACGAGGGTGGATTCTGATCCCCAGTATCCTGGAGAAAGAAGAATGTCCCGGGTCCAGGAGAGTGGAGAGGTATCTACAGCATGGTATGGAAGGAAGGGCACTGAATTTCTGATCCAAGGGACCAGCATGAATACGAATTCCCACTGCCTGCCGGGTGAATGGCCTTCGGCAAGACACTGAATCTGTAAGATGGGGTGCGCAATGCCACCTCCCCTGCTGTTTCCCGTAAGGCACACAGGGATGCAGAGGGGTCGGCTGCGGCTGTGACTCCAGCTCCGAGGGCTGAGGGGTAGCAGTGAGACCCAAATTGGGAGAAGAATGCCCACCCTTGGAAAATAGCTTTGTGCGCCAAAACTCCTAAAATCATCGTGCTTTTCCTGGGTAGGTCACATCTTCCTCTAAGATCAGAGGGCAGGAAGAGACCTGGTTCATTTCCAGTTGCTAGTTTATACTAGACAATGTCTGGCTACTGCAAAAAGAGGGAGAGGTTCTGAACCCCTGACCCAGAGACACAGCCGTGGGTAGGTCACCTGGCTCTCACCTTTCCCAGCTGAGTGATCCCGGCAAGTGATTTAATGTAAAATGGGGACACCCTGATATATACCTCTTTGAGCTGCTATGAGGATTAAGTCACATAAAACGCCCAGTGCAATGATTACACATGTCAGTTTCTCTTCCTCTTGCTATTCAACCTGACTCCACCTCATTTAAAGACTATGTGCCTGTGTTCCTTTAACTCTCAAGATGGGACCAGGTGTGCTGGTTCACGCCTGTAATCCCAGCACTTTGGGAGGTCGAGGTGGGCAGATCGCCTGAGCTCAGGAGTTTAAGACCAGCCTGGTCAACATGGTGAAACCCCATCTCTACTAAAAATACAAAAATTAGCTGGGCATGGTGGCAGGCGCCTGTAAGTCCAGCTCCTCCAGAGGCTGAGGCAGGAGAATCTCTAGAACCTGGGAGGCAGAGGTTGCAGTGAGCCAAGATCGCACCACCGCACTCCAGCCCGGGCGACAGAGTGAGACTTTGTCTCAAAAACAAAAACAAAACTCTCAAAATGTTATTATACATCTGATATGTATCAGTATTTCTTGATTGTGAGAGATCATTTGATATTAACTCCCAATTAAGGAAATTCAAGTGAAACTTACAAGCTGCAGTCTTTCCACAGAAATGCTGTTCAGCACACCCCAGAAAAAGAACAGAAGTACAGTACTGACTTGGGGTAAACAGTAGGGGTGAAAAGAGACAGAGGCAGAGGCAAGATTTCTCAGTATATACACATACACATTTTTTTTTTTTTTTGGAAACAGGGTTTCACTCGGTCACCCATACTGGAGTGCAGGGGTGCAATCACAGCCCACTGCAGCCTTGAACTCCTGGGCTCAAACAATCCTCCCACCTCAGCGACCTGAGTAGCTGGGATTACAGGCGTGTGCCACCACATCCAGCTACGTGTGTGTGTGTGTGTGTGTGTGTGTGTGTGTGTGTGTGTGTTTTGTAAAGACAGGGTTTCACCATGTTGTCCAGGCAGGTCTCGAACTTCTCAGCTCAAGTGACCCACCCACCTCAGGTTCCCAAAGTACTGCTATTACAGGCGTGGTCACCACACCAGGTTAAAATTTTGATTTTGGACCAAGTGAACATGCTATTCAGAAAATAAGACGGAATAAACATTTATAATTTGGTCTGAGTACAAAAGCGATGCATATCAAGTTTTTCTACAAGCCTTTTTCATGAATCCCTCAGGACAGAGATTTCTATCAAGAACCAAGATTTTGTTTTTTGTTTTTCACCCCGCCACAAACCCACTCCGCAAAGACAAAAACGCCAGATGTATCCAACAAGCATTGCACTCCATAGATTACTTGCTAGACGCTCATTTAAACGGTGAGATGTGAGAGACGCTGTCTCGGAGACGCAGAATGACAAGTAAGGCGGAGCAGGTGCCGGGGGCAGGCCACGTGGCCCGTGCCGTGGCAGGGAGAGGGGAGGATAATTCTCAGTCCTAACGAGAAGGGCTCTGCTTTACGGATGATTCAAACCGCATGAAATTACTGATATTTGACCATTTTTTAGCTACAAAAAAAAAGTCCGTTTTATAAGCAGTATTCTTGATTGCTCTGTTGTGGCTGTTATCTCAAAACAACACACAATTCTGCCTGCCAGCCTCGGCCTTGTAGACACACACACGGTGCTCCCCACTCCAATCTTTGGCTCTGCAAAGAGCGCAAAGGACCCTAATCCCCCCACCCACCCGCCCCCTGCGGTATGGTTCTTGGATTCGGCTCATCTCCATTTGCCTGGGTTCTCCATAGCATGTTCCCCGCCATCTTGCCTCCTGTTACAGTGGGACCCCCCTGCCACCTGGGTTGGTCACTTATTTTCTGCCTCCTGTGTTCCCCCAGACCAGGATGGGGAGGGGCTGCTGAGGTCTGGCCCGCTGCTGACCCTGCCCCTCCTTTTGGCCGCGGGGTCAACCAGAGAGAGAGGTGGCCACAGGAGCTCTGTTGATCTGCTTTTACCGACAAGGAAACCGAGGCTTTGCATGCATGTGACTCGCCACTGTAACAAATGCCTGGGGAACAGGCTTCTTGACTTCATGCCTTCTGTTATTTTTATGCTTACTATACATTATGAGACAAACAGGAACTTGCTAAAATTAAGAAATGTCAGAGGTGCATGGTGGTGCAGAACTGTGGTCCCAGCTACTCGGGAGGCCAAGGTGGACGGAGTCCATGAGTGCAGCCTGGACAACATAGCAAGACCCCATCTCTTAGAAAATTAAGAGATGCCCATGAAGGTTGATTTGGGGAGTTCATGGCTAAGATCGATGGCAGTGCCCCACTGCTCTGGCTGCAGGATGGCCAAGCTCGATGGCACTGCCCCACTGGTCTGGCTGCAGGACAGAGGACAGATGTCAGAGAGAACAGATAGGCCCAAACCCTTTGCAGCTGCATGCAGCAAGGAGAAGGACTTGAGAGGTTTGTAGTGGGTTGGCTTTCCAACCAATAAATCAGCACCAGGGACCAACTAATGAAATGAGAGGGATGAACAGGAACTGCACTATCCAAAATGGGAGCCACTGGACACCTCGGATCACATTTCATCTCAGTTACATTTAAAATTTGGTCTCCCCGTTGCAGTTGCCACACTTCAAGGGTGCATCAATTACATACATGTAGCTAGTGACAATGACCATTTCATCAACACAGAGTTCTAGGGACAGTGCTCACCTCGAACGACCCCCAGGTCCTGAGGATAATGCTATTAACTGTTGCAAGGTAGGCACCGCCCCATTTCACAGACTGAGGAAGCTGATGATCAAATGACCGACCAGCTTTGTCTAAATCACAGCAGGAGAGGTAGGGCCTGGATTTGAATCCAGAGTCCACCGATGGTCCAACTGAGGCTCTCTGCAGGCCACCATGCCACCGCCTCTTCCCTGTGCCTCTAGCTGAATGCAATTCCGCTTCTCCACCAAAGAGGGGGCGAGGTCATCAGTGAAAAATGAGACCGGGGCAGGGAAATGGTTGTGGCTGAGTCTCAAAATAATTCTGCCCCTGCCAAAAGGAATCGCTCTGATCTCATCTGTGCTGGTAAAAATGTTTTCCTCCTAAAGTATTTGTTTCAGAAATAAGCCTTTAATTTGAATGCTTTTGGAGCCAACATTTCTGTCTGCTGAAAATATTTATTTCTATTGTTTGGCAGGAATCAATTTGTTAGGGCACCAGCCATTCTGGCAAAGGCTCCCTTCCCCTTCACGAGGAGAACGCTGGCGCAGAAGCCATCTGCGGGCTGTGGCTCACTCCCTGTTGGGGCTTCCCAGCCACTAACATCTGCCCGGGCAGACACAGGCTGCTGGGGAACAAAAACCACCCAGTGTGTGTGTGCCCGGGACAGATATGCTTTGGGGGTCTCTGGGAACACACAGCTGGGCCTGGTGGGCCACTGGCTGCTTACGACTTGCAAAATTAAAACAGATTTTGTGGTCAGGCGCGGTGGCTCACGCCTGTAATCCCAGCATTTCGGGAGGCCTAGGCGGGTGGATCACCTGAGGACAGGAGTTTGAGACCAGCCTGGCCAACGTGGCAAAACCCCATTTCTACTAAAAATACAAAAAGAATGAGCCCGGCGTGGTGGTGGAAGTCTGTAATACCAGCTACTCAGGGGGCTGAGGCAGAATTGCTAGAACTCTGGGGGGCAGAGGCTGCAGTGAGCCAAGATCACACCACTGCACTCTATCTAGCCTGCGCGGCAGAGTGAGACTCCGTCTCAAAATCAAACAAACAAAAACAGATTTTGCTTAATTATTTTGCAGGCAGAAGAAGGCTGCTGACCCAATATTGGGTGATTTTTTTTGCACAGCCCTGTTTCTTACAGAGCTGGGCTCCCCCCACCCTACCCAATGGCATTACTGGGGCCTAGGAAGCAATAGGAGCATTTGGGGCAGACCAAGTTCCACCCTGAATCGGCAGCTTCTCATGGGAATTTGAGTAAGTCACCAAGACTTCCTGAGCCTCGATTCCCCCATCAGTAAAATATATACCACCTACCTTACCTCCCAGGGTCGCTGGAAAACTATATAAACAGAACAAGAAACACTCTTCTAAGCTAAAAAAGTTCCAGAGAGATGGTCGTTATCATTGTCATATTCTTCAGCTATTAGGTATCCTGCAACTTCCACATATAAGCCCCTTTTCTTGTATTCTCTGGGGCTGGGGTGGGAGGTGGTGCCTGAGAGAGATCACGCAAGTTAAAAGCTATCACAGTTATAGGTGAAGTGCTAATAACTTCATTTTGAAACTGGCAGGTTTTTTTTTTTTTTTTTGCTTCTTAATCACAGCTGTGGCTTGCACTAGACCTCTACCTGTGGCTGCATTCCCTTCTCACATTTTAATTAGCAAATAAAAATTCCAGAAAGCTCTCAAAATGTTTCTGCCTGGATTTTACAAGGAAAAGTTAAGAGATGCCAGTTGGCTTCTGGGAAAAAAAAACCCAAATGAGTAAGAGGCATCTATCAACAAGGCAGAGCGAGTTCATCCGCAGAGCTTATGCCAGGCCAAGAAACACCATCTCGGAGCCAGCTTTGATTTTATTTTTGCAGTTAATTTTCAAGATTTTCAGTGCCGCGTTCAGCGAGCGAGGTTTACAACGTCCCGCCATTGGCTGAGAGCTGCTGCCAGCCAGATGGCCCTGCAGAACAACGCTCGTATGGCAGAGAGCGGGTGTCGCAAGCGATTCCTTCGCTGCCTCCTGGCACCGGTACCGCTGGCTGCCACCAGGAAACCTGGGTTCTGGGCACCAACAGGTTACACTACATGACGGCTTCTGGTGCCAAGAGCGGAGATGCGATTTTAAAGGGGCCGTGTCAATCCTCAGTGAGTTTCACTTCTAGCTCTGCGGGACATGAGGGACACCAGGGGAGGGAAGGGGCTGCTTTGTGGGCTGCCCTGAGGTGCTGCTGTCCATCTCCCCATTTTGGGCGCTGGAACAGTGACTCCAGCTCTCAGCATCACTCCATCCTGTCCAGGGGCCTTTCTACAAGATAGCTGGGGGGCTCTTTAGACTCTGTAAAGCTACCTAAAGAGCTATTGTTAACTACACTCGCACTGAAGGATGAGGATACACAATTAACAAGCACAACCACAGCTCCTGCCACTACGTGATGGGGTCCTGGCATGAATTCCCATCCAGTGCCCTCGGCTGGGCCATCTCCCCACACTCTCCAAGCTCTGACCCCGCTCAAGGACCCCCTCTTCCTCCTAGGTCTCTGCGCCAGGCCCCTGGAGGCAGGAAATTCATGCCAATTACAAAGCATTCCCCATCTCCCTGTGACTCCTCCAAGTTCAAGTTCTCATCACCAGGTTTTCTCCAAATCTAGATGTCAGTTCTTAAGTACACAGACATCAAGATTTTTTCTCTATCAAACAGCAAAATGACATCACCTGTTTTGGTCCAGGAAGGACATCTCTCTATACCTGGGCCTCCTGTGACTTCTTTATTTTTTTATTTTTTTGAGACAGAATTGCCCAGGGTGGAGTGCAGCAGCACGATCGTGGCTCACCACA
This sequence comes from Alouatta palliata, assembly GCA_004027835.1. NCBI lineage: Eukaryota > Metazoa > Chordata > Mammalia > Primates > Atelidae > Alouatta > Alouatta palliata. The sequence continues at coordinate 36,160 of PVKV010008615.1, forward strand.
ACCTCTGCCTCCTGGGTTCAAGCAATTCTCCTGCCTCAGCCTCCCGAGCAGCTGGGATTACAGGAGCGCATCAGGAGCGCATCTAAGTAATTACGAGCCTGGCATCACCACATCTGAGTAATTCTTTTGTATTTTTAGTAGAGACGGGATTTCACCATGTTGATCTAAAACTTCTGATCTCAAACCAGGCTGATCAGAAACTCCTGATCTCAAGTGATCCACCTGCCTCGGCCTCCCAAAGTGCTGGGATTACAGGTGTGAGCCATCACACCGGGCCTCCTATAACTTCTTGAGGGTCAGCTGGCAAGGAGAGGCTTGTGATCTGGTTTGAAGGGCAAAAGCCTGCCCAGTAATGTGGGATTTGCAAGGACCCACTCCACCCCATCACCATCTTATCGCTACCAGCCAGGGCCTAGACCCTGGGGCACCACCCATGCAGCAACAGGAAGCAACTTGAACCAGGCAGCCTTGGTGACACTGTCCAGCTACTTTCCTGCCCACAAGGTTCCATCACAGACAAGGAGCCACAGGAACCAAGCACACGCAGCCACCAGTGGACGGTGCTCTGCGATGCCGTATCCCCGTGCACCGAGGCCGTCCACGCCACCCAGTACGTTATTCTTCCAAGCCAGTGCAAATACAAAGGAAATTAGCCAGGTATGGTGGCTCATGCCTATTATCCCAGCACTTTGGGAGGCCAAGCCAGGTAGATCACCTGAGGTCAAGAGTTTGAGACCAGCCTGGCCAACATGGCGAAACCCCGTCTCTACTAAAACTACAAAAATTAGCGGGGTGTGGTGGTGCCTGCCTGTAATCCCAGCTACTCGGGAGGCTGCAGCAGGAGAATCACTTGAACCCAGGCGGCGGAGGTTGCTGTGAGCCGAGATCGCACCACTGCACTTCAGCACAGGCGACAGAGCAAGACTCTGTCTCCAAAACAAAGACACAGAAACAGAAAGAAACAAGAATGGTCTCTAAAGGAATCCTGAAGCAGCTTCAGTGCATAAGGTAAATACAGGAAGCCGCCCCAAGAAGAGAAAATAGGATATACCAAGATGCGGTTACAAGCCTGGCACTCAACGGCGTTGGAGACTTCCCCGTTCCGGCAGCTGCCCGTTCTTCTCCCCGTTCCCCCTGCTTTAAACACGGGTATCCAAGAGCTAGGGAGCTGCTGACCTGTCAGATCTGACTTCTGGAATAAAAATGGAAAGGCCAAGCGGCAGCCGTAACATGGAATTTCCTTGTTTTTATTAGTTTAAGGCTCTTAAAGAGTGACTTTTACATTGGGGAAAACTTCTCAAATATGTACTACTTGAGACTTAGATCCAGTTACCTCTCACATGGTTTCAATCATTCTGCTTGCCAATTTTACTAGATATCAAAAGACATTTGCGGTTTAAAGCAGGGGAATGGGTCTCCCCCAATCCCCACTCCAAGTGCATCTGTGCTCCCTGCGGTGACCTCATCCCCCTAGATTCCTGAACCCTCCGGGCTGCCAAAAAGGCCCACTGGGGTACCAGGGTGTCTATCGGATACACGCGGGCAAGCTGGGTGGAGGTAGGAGGGTGGTTTATTTCAAGTACTGTGGGGGAAGAATTTTTTTGATTTTGGCTCTTAGATAAAAACTATTGATAAAATCCAGCTTTTGGCACGACTATTGCCACTTACATCAAGTCCAAGGAACATGAGTATTTCTTGAAACACACACCAATAAGCAAAACCCCAAGACCACCACACTGGAAAAAAAAATTGGTTATTCGGTTATCTATCCCAATAGCTAAACCTATCAAGATTTGGGGGTGATAACATCAGACTGATGATGCTATACTCTTGGGGTCATTTAACACTGAAGCTGGGTGTGAAAATAGCAAACGGTTTCCCATGACCTACCTTGTGAAACTTACAGGAGCAGAAATAGAAAAGCCTAACGTCTGTGTTGTTAGAAATCTTCTAATTAACCTAAGCACAGAATCTCTACTTTTTTCTTTCTTTCTTTTTTTTTGAGGTGAAGTCTCACTCTGTCTCCCAGGTTGGAGTGAAGTGGCACGATCCTGACTCACCGCAACCTCTGCCTCCCAGGTTCAGGCAATTCTCCTGCCTCAGCCTCCTGAGTAGCTGGGATTACAGGCATGTGCCACCACGCCCAGCTAATTTTTGTATTTTTAGCAGAGACAAGGTTTCACCATGTTGGTCACGCTGATCTCAAACTCCTGACCTCGTGATCCACCTGCCTCGACCTCCCAAAGTGCTGGGATTACAGGTGTGAGCCACCGCGCCCGGCCTTTTTTTTTTTTTTTTAAGAGACAATATCTCACCCTGTCACTCAGGGTAGAGTACAGTGGCATGATCATAGCTCACTGCAGGCTTGAACTCCTGGGCTCAAGCAATCCTCCCGCCTCAGCCTTTCAAGTAGCTGACACGACAGGTGCGTGCCACCATGCCCAGCTAATTTTTAAAATTTTTTATAGAAACGAGGCCTCGATATGTTGCCCAGGTTGGTCTCAAACTCCCGGACTCAAGCAACACCCCCTTCAACCCGCTTCCCGCCCAAAGTGCTGGGATTACAAGCATGAACCACCACACTTGGCCAGAATCTCCAAATTTTTAACAAAACACCTTCTTCTTTGCTTGCTTTGTTAACCTGACACACCCAGGGGTGGCTGAGCCATCGAGGATGTCAAGCCACAAGATGTCTAATAGCAAATGACGTAAAACTGCGCTGTCATCCAGAGACAGAGATGGGAAGAGAGGGTTTGAAACCTCATTAAAACAAAATGAAACACTTCCTGCTTCACAGATGTGTTGTAAATCGTTTGCTTGATATAAATTCAGAGGAAGGCGTAATAAGAGGAAGTAAATGGGTGCTGACTGAAAGGAGGCTGTCCCTTAGAGAGTGTGTAGGTGACTTTTCTGCACATCAGATAGGCTTGAGGGGCCACTGCTGAGCCAGGTCTGTATCTTAATCTTCGTGGAGACTGACTGCTGGCCTTACACAAAACGGGTAATACTGACTGCTTGTAAGAACTTACTGGGACTGCGTCTATAAATTTCTAGTACAAACATGCACTTTCCCTATGAATACGTGAAGGCAAACAAATCCTCAAAGATGAAAAACTTCATATTTAGTTTGTTAGGGACAGACAGGCTCCAAATTTCCAGCACAAACATTTATTTTTAATCAAGCTAATTGTTTCTTTTTTTCCATTTGAGACCTGTTAATTCCATGACTGAGAATTCATCAAGTTTCAGACTGGAATTAATTTTAGCAACTGCTTTATACCAAAAATATTAGTGACTATGGCTGGGTAACTGGCTTCACTTCACAGACTGTCGTGGGGAAGTCTGAGCATTTGCGTTCCTTCCAGAGTCTAGTTGGAGCTGACAAAGGCGAGTTCTAAAGTGAGTTCACCATTTCCCCCGAGGACCAGAGCTGTCAGAAGCAATAGCAGCAATCTGTTCACTGGTCTACTTTACACAAAGCTGACTGTGGCGTTCCAGTGTACACCTTCACACACCCCTTCTGCAAACTCACAGCAATTCCACGCCTCCTGTGCGTGTCCCCACGGCACCGAGTATTGCTCTGTTCCTACGCCTGCTTCCTGGCCTACCTCCTGTAGCTAGGGCAAGTCTGTCCATCGCCTGCAAGAGCTGGAGGTCAAAAGGCTGCTGGCTGTGGTCTGCTCTTCTCATTTTAATTTTATGGGTGTGCCAGGCACGGTGGCTCATGCCTGTAATCCCAGCACTTTGGGAGGCTGAGGCGAGCGGATTGCTTGAGCCCAGGAGTTTGAGACCAGCCTGGGCAACATAAGGAGACCCTGCCTCTTTAAAAAAAAAAAAAAAAAAAAACAATTAGCCAGGTACAGTGGTGCATGCCTATAGTCCTAGCTACTTGGGAGGCTGAGGTGGGAGGATCACCTGAGCCTGGGGAGGTCGAGGCTGCAATTAGTGATCGCGTCGCTGCACTCCAGCCTGTGTGACAGCAAGACCCTGTCTCCAAAAACAAAACTTTGCTGGGCGTGGTGTCTCACGACTGTAATCCCAGCACTTTGGGAGGCCTAGGCGGGCAGACTGTGAGGTCAGGAGTTGGAGACCAGCCTGGCCAACATGGTATAACCCCATCTCTACTAAAAATACAAAAATTAGCTGGGCGAGGTGGTGCAAGCCTGTAATCCCAGCTACTACGGAGGCTGAGGCAGGAAAATGGCTGAAACCCAGGAGGTGGAGGTTACAGTGAACAGAGATCATGCAACTGCACTCCAGCCTGGGTGACAGATCAAGACTCCATCTCAAAAACTTTTTACAGGTGATACAAGAAAATGTGGCCCCCAAATCACCAATAATCCACCCTCTTCCAGTTTACGCCCACTCTCGCCTCTACAACAATTAGGCAAACGTAACAATTTTTCACTGCCTCGCTGAAAACTCAATCTCTGTGACTTCTTCTGGAGGGCAGGGCTGGACCGGCAGCTGGCTCTAGGCAGCCATGAATAATTCCATCTGAAGGGGTTCAGTTCAGGACTTCAGGTGCTCTCTTAAATCTTTCTTTCCCTAAAATTCTTTTAAGAATGCAGGCTCCTTTTGCGGCTGGAATTCAGGCTGAGCCCAACTATGGGACAGACACCAGCAAAGCTTACTGACATCTTGCCCCGAAGGACAGGGGAGAACACCCCCATAAAAGCCATTTCAGAGTCTCAAGTTCCTTTATTCCCAATACTGTCCAGACCAGGTTGCCCATCTGAAGACTCCATGTCCAATCTCTTTCCAACGCCAGGGTCCCAGGCCAGACTCACCCAGGCTAGATGGTTTCCCAGTGGCCCTTACGGCTGGGATCCAACTGTGGCTACAATGGGGAACCCTGGTTGACTAGTTCTAGCTTTTTGAGGGGCTACAAAGCTCTAAAAGACTTGACTTCTAAATACACGTGACTTCGGAAATACCCAATGTTTGAAGTCAGGAGTCACACCTGTAATCCCAGCTACTTGGGAGGCTGAGACAGGAGAATCGCTTGAACCCAGGAGGTGGAGGTGGCAGTGAGCCAAGATCGTACCACTACACTCCAGCCTGGGCAACGGAGCAAGACTCCATCTCAAAAATAAATTAATTAAATAAAATGCCCAGTGTTTTAAGGAGTGTGGGAAGCCGACCAGCACTCAGACTTGGGGGACAGGCTGGGGAAGCCACCATCCCAGCACCCAGGAGCCAATCACAGCCAGTGAAGAACTCCCTAGGGCGACAGAAACCACGCTGTAGTTCAACAATCAAACCAAGTACTCCTCTCCAGCGCTCACTTTGAGAAACACCCAGAACCCCAAAATGCTTAAATAGTACCCTCCTCCCCAGCAGTGCTGCCCCCGCTGTATGATTTATTTACTCCATGAGAGTTTTATTTAAGAACAGAGTTGAACCGTGCCGTTATGAACGTGAGTGGCTGCAAAGCCCTAAAATCTGCTTTGCACCAGGCATTGCATTGCCAAAGCATTTCCACTCTTTAAAACCTGTGCCATAATTCAGTCTTTCTGCAGACTGGAATGAAATTCTGGTCAAACCTTGTATAACTTTTTATTTTTTTTTAGGCAAAGTCTCACTCTGTCGCCAGGCTGGAGTGCAGTGGCGCAATCTCGGCTAACTACCATCTCAGCCTCCTGGGTTCAAGCGATTCTCCTGCCTCAGCCTCTGGAGTAGCTGGGACTACAGGTGCACGCCACCATGCTGCCTGGCTAATTTTTGTCTTTTTAGTAGAGAGGGGATTTCACTATGTTGGCCAAGCTGGTAATCTTGCATAACTTTCTGAGGAATTATAATAGTTCCACTCTTGTTAGCTAATTTAAGTTTTTTGGAAAACCAGCACAATCCCTACATAAGTCATTTTCCAACCCGGCAACCCCGCTATGGCAACGATCGGACACCCGGTACTCTAGGCCCGTGATGCGGACCCAGACAGCACGGTGGACTTTGAAGCAAGAGATTTGCCCCTTATTTACAACATCTCCAAAGCATTTCTAACTTGAATATATATTTCACACAGTACCAAAACTTTTAAATATCCACAAGAAGATTTCATTTTTATAGGCAATAAACATTAAATCTAAAGGACTGGGACATAAAAAGTGTTTTAATGCCATATAAATCACCTTTCCCTAGACAGACTAAATCTCCGAAGGTTTTAAGGACTGCAATATAAATTTTTATGGCAAATTATCTACATAGGAATTATCTGCATGAGATGCACTTTTACTTCTTGTTCTCATTTACATAGTGCTGACAATCTTTTCAATCACAACACCCAATCCAATTTGTGAAGTCAAATAAATGTGAGGAAGAAGCACCAGGGCTTACGCTGGGCAGGGATCTCTCCGTCTTTCTTTCTGCACCTAACATCGGCACACAACTGGGTCTGTCCATTTCTCTACGTAAGAGTCTTTGGCAAACCCTTGGCCCAAAAGAGACGCTTGGCTGCTCAAATGATGAAAGAATGCGCACAGAGGGCGAGGTGACCGTCTGTGCCCCAAACGCGCTTCTTACCAGGCAAATCAGACAGCTTCACACCAAAGCCTGGAGCTGGTGTTTTCAGAACTTGCCATTTACAAGGCAAATATTTCACATGCAGTTTTGTTTTCTAGATTAAAATTTTGAAAGAAATCCTGTCGAAAGTAGAAATTAGAAAAAAAAAAAGTATTAAAAATTAAAAGTTAAAAAAAAAAAAAAACCTGCTGGGTGCAGTGGCTCATGCCTGTAATCCCAGCACTTTGGGAGGCTGAGGTGGGAGGGTTGCTTGAGTCCAGGAGTTCGAGACCAGCCTAGGTAACATAGCAAGACCTCATCTCTATTAAGAAAAAATAAAAAGTAATAAAAATAAAAAGTAAAAATAGAAATTAGGACTTTTCTATCAGAAAGCAAAATATGATGTTATCAACAAGCATTTTATTATATTTGAGTTCTAAAATTTACAACCTGCCCTCTCAAATACAAGGAGATGGTATTTCTTTCCTCACTTCGAGTTATTTTCTACTAATAGAACAAGAAAAACTAGCAAATATGCCCGGTTTCAGGTCTGGAATTAATCTTAGCTAGCTGCCTGAAGAAGGAACAGAAAGGGTTTCTGGAAACGTTTTCCCTATTGGTTTTATTCACATGATGAATATTAAAGCTAATTTGGGGGGCCTTTCATCTAGGATAGTTTTAGGCCCTTTAATGGTCTAAAAATTTAAATACAGCTCTCCCTCATCAGGGCCTAATTAAACAAAAAATAGATCTAGCATCACAAAATTCTACACAAAAATGAGAAGAAGTGTTTTGGCAAAGGGCACCAATCTTCACTGACTTGAGCGCGGCTATACAAGCATTAACGACATACTGACAGGAACGCAAAGCACATTTTAACAACATTTTTCAATTAAACAGTCACATTCCTGTGAAATAAAAATCCACGCAGACTTTCAGACTGCGTGTAACGTGGTAATGATGAGACCATTTCCTCCAGCTCATTACAAAATTTTCCTGTTGAAGTGGCAATTTCTGTCCTGGACATTTAAATGAGGGTAATTAGAAGCCCACAGTAACTTCTGAAAAACGGAACAACCAGAAGACGCTTTGGGATTCGGTGCCAGAAACACTCTGTTTTGCAAATGAAGGAGGTAACATTTTCTTTCCAGATTAAAAGATTCTTGGTGCCAACTAACAGCCGCTTGTGTAATCTTATTTAAAATGTGCTAAAGCATTACACCACTTCACCAAATGGGAGAAAAAGGAGCGGTATTAAACCTAGCATTCAAAGAATCTGACCGGCATACTGTTTCTAGATGAAGTTTTCTTGAGTCCAACTGTCTTCAGCCTGCAGCTGGTCAGTGCATAGCAAGGAGAGGTTCAGAACCCAGACAGACTCACCGCTCCAATGCAAAAGAGATGCTCACAGATCTGATTCATTCACGAAGCCTTCTAGGGAGGGGAATTTCTGGGGACAAAAAGCTGAAATCGGCACCGCCCACAACCACACAGGGCTTGTAGTTTACAGGTCTATGTCAAAGAAAAGGAAATTAACAACAAAGCCTTGCAGATCATTCAATGTAACATTTATTGACACTGTCCAATCGAGAAAATGATGAATCGGTAGACGTTCTCCACACAGAAATTCGATACCCATTCCAATCAGGTTATTTTTTAAAATCACAGTTTCTTTAAATTTAGAAAGGAAAATAAAAATAAAGGATGACTGTCCCCAAATTAATATTTGAAACCTACAATCCCAAATTCGGAATTCAATCAGATGCCACCATCTCCATGAACCTTTCCTTTTTCTCCCTGGCCATGAGTCACATTCTGGCTGGTTTCTGATTTTCAGCATGTCTTCTGTGACTCTACTAAATACAGCTCCAAGAAGGCAGGGGCTGTCTTATTGATCTCGGGGTTCCCCACAGCATCCCATGCAGGTCAGAAGTAAACCCCGATCACTGAGTCAGGGGATCCAGTCCCAGCTGGGCATGGTGGCTTATACCTGTGATCTCGGCACTTTGGGGAGGCTGAGCCCAGGAGTTCGAAACCAATCTGGGCAACAACTACTTGTGAGGCTTTGTCTCTAGAAAAAATACAAAAATTAGCTGGGTGTGGTGGTGAGCACCTGTAGTCCCAGCTACTCAGGAGTCTGAGGCAGGAGGATTTCTTGAGTAGGCTGCAGTGACTCATGATCAAACCACTGCACGCCAGCCTGGGCAAAAGAGCAAGACCCTGTCTCCAAAAAAATAGATCCAGTCCTAGATCCCAAACGGGCAACTTCCCTGAATTAGAGTCCCAAATGAGACAATTAAATAAATCATTTTTGGTGTCTACCTCTAGTGGTTAAATGTCTTTGAGAACAGAGTTACAGGGTCCATAATAATTCTAAAAGACACTGCCACAGAGAAGTATTCAAAATGTGATACAAAGTCATATTCCAAAAAAAAACCACCTGCTAAGTGATCTAAACTAAGTAAGAATTAAGACATCCTACTTAAGTGACAAAAGAAGTTAAAAATATGCAGCAAACAACAGCCTGAACAATGCCAAGCCACACTTCAGAAATAAAAAAGGTCTCATGTGAGTGTATGAAGTGAGAGGCGGGAGACGGTAACGGCAACAGCCACAGCCAGAAAGAGTTCAAGGTTAACCTGTCCAATTTGTTAACTAAATAGCAGGTAAATGAGAGTTCGAATGAATATGATTCGGAAAACAGGAGGGTAGGTTTATGTCCTAGCAGCGAGTGGAAATACACAAGCAGAAATAAGCTGCTATTTTTTGCACCAACCATTATATATATATATATGTATTATAAAAGGGACTCATTGTTTTCCCCCATACTGACCCACAAAACCAGCAGCTTAAAAATGTAAGGCACGCGTGTCACTCTGATCCCAAGAACGGACCTGGTGCCCAGCCTTGCCGAGTGCTTTGCACCCCTTGTGCTGATTCCCACGAAGGACAGGCTGCAGGGGGGGCTCGCCCAGCCAGCTCTGAGCCAAGGCAGGGTGGAGGGGGAGACAGCCGTCCTTCCGGTGAGCCCTGAACCCCCAGTGTCTGTCTCATGCCCCCATTTTGACCACCATCGGGGATGTCAGTACCTCTGGACCTAACACCCTGTCCTTCCCTGGTCAGCCCTCTCTTATCCCTCTGTGCCAGCTTGGGGGACAACAGACTCCCCACAGCTGTGAACCAACAGACACCTCACAGCTCTCCCTTATTCTTTGGATCTCAAAACACTGCCAGCTTCAGGGCTCCCCGTCAAACCCCTCTGCCGAGACACCGATGATCCCTCACTAGGTTTCCCTGATACTGAAGTGCGTTCGTTCGAACGTCGGCTGGTGTTTTTCCTTGCTCCCTCTTCCTCCAACCAGTCCGTGCCACTGGCCTTCTCTCTCCCCAAATCCCTGGGGGTACCCCACCACACACCAGTGGGAGTGGCTCCACCATCAGGGCAGCCTCGTCTTGGCTACAAAGACCCTGGTACCCCGTCAAAGCTAAAGTGAATGTGGAAAAACTTAGATTTCCAGAAAACAGAGCATCTCCAGTCACTGGGATGGCAAGAGAGCTTCAATACTCTACAAATGACTTGTAAGAAGGCTACATTTGCAAAACTGTAGAGTTCCCTCTTCCAGGAAATTATTTCCTGGAACACTTCACCTGCTCTGGATGCTTTCATTTTTATTTATTTATTGTTTGAGACATAGTCTCGCTCTGTTGCCCAGGCTGGAGTGCAGTGGTGTGATCTCGGCTCACTACAACCTCCATCTCCTAGGTTCAAGCAATTCTCGTGCCTCAGCCTCCCAAGTAGCTGGGATCACAGGTGCATGCCACTATGCCCAGCTAATCTTTGTATGTTTAGTAGAAACAGGGTTTCACCATGTTGGCCGGGCTGGTCTCAAACTCCTGACCTCATCATCTGCACACCTTGGCCTCCCAAAGTATTGGAATTATAGGTGTGAGCCACTGCGTCCAGCCCACTGGATGCTTTCAGAAGGAGAAAAATTGGTTTACTCCTCTCAAGGCCATTTTATGAATCCCATAAAGCTGGAAGTAACTAAAAGTGTTTTCCAGCCTCAAAGGGCAATGTGAACGTGGAACAGGGAAAAAGGCACTGGGCTTTAGCAGAAAGAGAATGGTTTTTCTACAAACTATCCAAAGACCCTTAAGGGAAACAATCTCTCTCTCAGCACATTTTTATTTTCTTTTTGGAGACAGGGTCTTGCTGTATTGCCCAGGCTGGAATTTAGTGGAACAATCATAGCTCACTGCAGTCTTGAACTCCAGGACTCAAACGATCCTCCCACACAGCCTCCCAAGTACCTGGAACTACAGGCACACATCCAACTCATTTTTTAATTTTCTTGTAGAGACAGGCTCTATTTATGTTGCCCGGGCTGGTCTTGAACCATCAGCATCAAGCAATCCTCCTGCCTCAACCTCCCAAAGTGCTGAGATTACAGGCATGAGTCACTGTGCCTGGCCAGTATCAATTTTCTGACGTTGCAAAACAGAGGTGATACGAACTTTGTAAGGTTTCTGTCAGGAGTGACTAAATTCAACTTTAATGACCATCTCTTGGCTGGGTGTGGTGGCTCACGCCTGTAATCCCAGCACTTTGGGAGGCCCAGGTAAGTGGATCACTTGAGGTCAAGAGTTCAAGATCAGCCTGGCCATCATGGTGAACCGCTGACTCTACCAAAAACATAAAAATGAGCTGGGCATGGTGGTGGGCGCCTGTAATCCCAGCTACTTGGGAGGCTGAGGCAGGAGAATTGCTTGAACCCAGGAGGCAGAGGTTGCAGTAAGCTGAGACTGTACCACCACCCTCCAGCCTGGGTGACAGAGTGAGACTCTGTCTCAAATTTTAAAAATGACCATATCTTGTATAACAGACCCTGGGGAAAAAGAAAAGAATAAGCTGGATTCACTCATTCATTCATTTGTGCAACTGACACATCCGGCTGGTAGTATGAACATGGAGAAACATAATAAACCAGTAAGTGTTAAGTGAAGATGGAAATGTAGATATATATAAATCTGAATTCAACACAGTATCCAGTGGAATTAAATGGGATAAAGCACAGTGTCAGGTACAAGGAAGATATTCAATTATTTATTTATTTGTTTGTTTGTTTATTTTTGAGATGGAGTCTTGCTCCATGCCCCTAGCTGGAGTGCAGTGGCTCAATCTCAGCTCACTGCAACCTCTGTCTCCAGGGTTCAGGCGATTCTCCTGCCTCAGCCTCCCGAGTAGCTGGGATTACAGGAGTGTGCCACCATACCCAACAGATTTTTGTATTTTTAGTAGAGATGAGGTTTCGCTGCGTTGGCCAGGTTGGTCTCAAACTCCTGACCTCAGGCGACCCGCCACCTCACCCTCCCAAAGTGCTGGGATTACAGGCACCAGGCCTCGATGATGTCACGGAGCTCACTGACCCTCAGTGATCATTATCCAGGAAATCCCTAAATCCAACTTTGCACACTGCAAAGTTCCTAGACATTGAATGTGTTCTCCTGGAGTGGGCGCTTAGAGGGACTCACAACGTCTGGGCTGCAGGTAAATCAAAAGAGATCTGACGAATCATAAGCTTCTGAAGAAAAAAAAAGGCACTGTCATCATCAGATACAGTGGCAGGATTTGGTTTTTCAGTCCAATGGTCCTACAGGCAAGAAATGGCATGTGACAGCCAGTCCTAGAGGATGGTGCTTTACTGACTTAGCTGTGGGTCCTGCCCTGCCCACGGGGCGTGTCAGTAGCCCTGGGATCATGGAGATGATCCCAATCTCATGCCAGTGTCATGGGGAGCCCTCATCCTCCCGATTCAGAAAAAAAACGACATGGCCGGGTGCAGTGGCTCATGTCTGTAATCCCAGCACTTTGGGAGGTCGAGGCAGGAAGATCACTTGAGGCCGGGAGTTCAAGACCAGCCTGGGCAACATAGCAAGACTCCATCTCTACAAAAAAATAAAAATTATCCAGGTGTGGTGGCTCACACCTATAGTCCTAGCTACTCAGGACGCTGAGATAGGACGACAGCTTCAGCCCAGGAGATTAAGGCTTCAGTGAACTACAGTCACCCCACTGCACCGCAGCCTGGGCAACAGCGTAAGATCCTCTTTCTAAAAAAAAGAAAGAAAAAAGTTTTAAAAGAAAAGAAAACCAGAGGACAGTGAATGGTTAAAAAAAGGAGTGAGTTTTGTCTATATCAGGAAGAAAGGAAGATGCAGGCGCAGTAACTCGCCTGCCCTATTCAGGCGCTGCCCCTCCTAGAAACCCCCTCCCCAGCAAAGCCCCTTCCAAAGCATCCCTGTAAAACTCTCCCTGCCAGCCCAGGGCTCAGTAACGCCCAGCAGTGTCCGGCACTGACCTCCTTCACAAGAACATCTGCTCTTGGGTCCCGTGCTGTGTCTGGTCCATCCTTTGGGCAACGGTAGCGTTGCTCTGCTGAGTGGGGAGTAAAGGGTGGGGGCTGAGCGGGGTGAGGGCTGCCCTGTGGCTGAGGCCTGGGGCCTTCCCATGTTGCTGGTAAAACACCATCTACTTTTCAGCAAGCCTCCCATTTAGGTCACATTGGCCAGAATCCACCCGTGAGCTCTCAAGTGCTTCCAATGGCAACAAGGCCAACCTGCCCACGGGAGGGAGGAGGAGCAGGTGGCCACGCTCAGCCTCCTCCAAAGGCCAGGCGCACCTGACCGCCTGGTGCCTGTGGTCCCTGCAGCTCTGCTCTGGGCACTTCTCCATAACGTACTCAGGAACTAAATCCGGCTTCAGCAAGGCTGACGTGGACTCTCCAGGCATGCACTGCACACGCGGGCCCTCGCAGGGGACCCTAAGCCTTTCCTCTGGCAGGCACTGAGGCCACGGGGCTTCTCCCCACGGGTACCGTGTCAGTGGCAAAAGCCTGCACCTTGCCGGTTGCCAAGTCAACAAAGAAAAGTCCACAAAACGGTGGGTGCCAGCCGAGCGCAGTGGCTCACGCCTGTAATCCCAATACTTTCGGAGGCCACAGTGGACAGATCACTTGAGCCCAGAAGCTTAAGACGAGCCTGAACAACACAGTGAAACGCCATCTCTACCAAAAAAAAAAAAAAAAAAAAAAAAAATTAGGCATGGTGGTGCATGCCTATAGTCCCAGCTATTTGGGAGGCTGAGGTGGGAGGATTACTTGAGCCCAGGAGACAGAGGTTGCATGAGCTGAGACTGTGCCACTGCACTCCAGCCTGGGTAGGACAGTGAGACTCTGTCTCAAAAAAAAAAAAAAAAAAAAAAAAAAAAAGCTGGGTTTCTATGGAGAGCAGTCCCTGCAGGGTCTCCAAGACATCCAGGAGACACCAACAGCACCCTGAAGGGTTAAGTGCCCACATCTGGGGCCACCAGGAGTTCCAGAGAGGCCGGAGAAGCACCTCACCTGTCACTCCCAGAGTGCCCCCAACGGAGGCACGGGGATCCTGGGGCCAGGCTGCACAGGCTCCTGGAATTCCAGATCTGCAGCCTGCTAATGGGAGCCAGTCGCAGAAGGACCCTGTGCCTCAGTTTCCTCTCCTGTAAACAGTGATGATAATAGCATCCGCCCTGTGAGCTTGTTGGGGGTGGGGGGGCTGAGTCAGCACAAGTGAGGAGCTTAGAACAGGCCCTGGCACGGACTTAATATTCCGTGAGTGCAACGAGTGTCGTTATTCCTTCAAGCCAACAGCCTTGTCGGGGAGAGCCAGGCGAGATATCTTTAGAAAACATTAATATTTATTGAGCTGTCCACGAGACACAAAGAGGAAGTCGCCCGAGGCCATGCCTACTCCGTGCTCAGGGAATGGGGGCAAGGGGACCAGCAGCCTTACTGGCCTTTAAGGACAAGCAGACCCTGTGGCCTGGGGTTTTCTGGGGATAATCCTGCCATCTTTTTTATTATTGTTTATTTTTTGAGACGGAGTCTCGCTCTGTCGCCCAGGCTGGAGAGCAGTGGTGCAATCATAGCTCACTGTAGCCTCGACCTCCCGGGCTCGAGGGATCCTCCCACTTCAGCCTCCTGAGTAGCTGAACCTTCCCATCTTTGGTTTTCTCTCTCCTCTCCTCCACCTCTGACCCTAGGGAGGGACCTGCCTCTCCTGCAGCTTCAATCCAAGGGCCTTCTGGACTTCCCTGGTGGACTGTCACCACTGGCAGGTGATAGTCACATTTGCACAAACATTGCAGAGGCGGGATCTGGGCGCTCGCTTCATTCCCCTCCTGGCCAGAGACCCTCTGGGTAGAGACGGGGCTGGATGAAGCTATCAGACACTCCTTAGTGAACTGGAAGATTCCTCCCAGACTCCCGCCAAAGGAGACAGACCTCAAAATGTTGGCCCCATTGAAAGGCTTGTGTTTAAAAATAATCCAGTTCAACAAATATTTCCGCTACATGCAAATCACAGAAATAGGCACTGCAGAGGACGCGCAGGGAGGGGAGGAGGTGAGTGATTCAAAGAACCTGGAACCCAGCGATGAAAGGAGAAGGAGGCCGAGGGCGGGCTCTCGGTTGAGGCCCGCAGTCAGCCCTCCACTGCGACAGCATCACCAAAACGAGGCAGAACTGGAGCCCGGGATTCCAGAAGGCAAGGGGAAAACGGCTTCAAATCACCGAAGATCTCATTAAAACAAATCCTCTGTTTATCCAATGTTTATGGTGTCACTGTGTAAATATCCATTAAAGTGCCAAATCAAGAATTAGCACGTTGTACGCTAAAGTCAATGTTCTATAATGCATAGAAATTTGCAAAAAGGAAAAACAGAGGACATTAAATGGAATTATCCATAATCCATGAAACTGACAACCATTATGTACCTCTGTCAGGGAGCACTGCCTATTCGCTATTCCACTTTCTTAGAGAAGCCTGCTTTCCCAGGCACTCTGAGAAGGTGTGGAGCACGTGAGTTTAACACTCACCCACCTTGCACGGGCTTTAAATAATTACCTGTCCCAAACAGCACATGGTCTTTGGGATGAAGCCCCCACATGGCACACGGCCTTCCCTACTCCATCTCAAAATGAGTATTGCAGCAATTACCAGACAGAAAAACACGTACCTCATTACAGGAGAGGACTGAGGAGTTCTGGAATCAGAAATTTCTGAGAAGATATCAGTAAGACTGTAAGCTAGCTACCAGCATATCCCAGTTACCGTGATTTGATCGTTACACATTGTACGCTTGTAATCTCAGCACTTTGGGATGTCAAGGCAACAGGACCACTTGTGGCCAGGAGTTCAAGAGCAGCCTGGGCAAAACAGTGAAACCCTCTACCAGATTAACATTTTAGAACTTAGCCTGGCATGGTGGCATGTACCTGTAGTCCTAGCTACTGAGAAGGCTGAAGTGGGAGGATCACCTGAGTCCAGGAGTTGGAGGCTATAGTGAGCTATGATTGTACCACTGCAGTCTAGCCTGTGTGATAAGCTCCTGTCTTGAAAAAAATTATAATAATTTGGACCGGGTGCGGTGGCTATCCCAACACTTTGGGAGGCCAAGGCAGATGGAACGCTTTAGGTCAGGAGTTTGAGACCAGCCTGGCCAACATGGTGAAACTCCATCTCTGCTAAAAATACAAAAATTAGCCAGGCATAGTGGCAGGCACCTGTAGTCCCAGCTACTTGGGAGGCTGAGGCAGGAGAATTGCTTGAACCCGGGAGGGGGAGGCTGCAGTGAGTGGAGATCACACCACTGCACTCCAGCCTGGGCAACAAGTGTGAAACTCTGTCTCAAATAATAATAATTTAAAATTAAAAAAAAAAGAAAAAAATAACTATAGATAAATTGTAACATCCATGATCAGGGATTCCATTCCCACCCCCCGGCCCCTGTATTTAACAGCCTCTGGCATGCTATGGAGATCTGTAACACTGGCTAATAAATGTACAATAAATAGCAACAGCTTTAGAAACAAAAGCCAAGTTCTGTCTATGTGTACATATGATGAAAACCTCAGGCAAGCCAACAATTTCTGTCTCATGCTAGTTTCATCCCCGTACAATGTCAGTCGTTCTACCGTAAACAGAAATCACTGGCAGGACGGATAAAAAGGATGGCAGCATTCCACATTCGGGCTGTGGGATGAACTCATCCCGTAACGTAAATAACCTGATTTTTTAGAAGAATAATAATCATCAGGGTACATGAGCGCCACTCCTACATATGACGAAAATTGGTGTGATAGGAAGACGATGAAATGAGCAAACATCCCCTTCAGAGGCTAAGGCTTGAAACTGGAGCCAAGAGTGTGAGCGTTTGAAATCAGTCACTGGCCTGGACTCTCGATCCGCTCCCCAGTGACTCAGGGCTACACATAAATCAAATGCCAAAGAGGCCAGCTCACCACCCAGAGGTGCAGCTCCTTAGAACACGCACAACCAGCAGGGCCTTAGAAGCCCGAAAAAGGCTTTATCCCAGATTTTCAAATCCCAGGACAGCCAAGGCTGGGCGAGACAGGGAACAAGGAAACAAGGTCACTTGGCCAGTGGGGAAGTCCAGGCCTCCAGTGACCCCGGAGGGCACTAGTCACCAAGAAAGGAAGACTCCATCTCACGCCCATAGAAAGGGGCTGGACTTAAAGCAGGGACCCACGTACAGATTCCTGTGTTGGCCCCTCTGGAAACATGTACATCAACAGCTGTTATATTCTGAATACCTACTGTGTGCAGAGCCCCTACTGTATGTAGAGCACCTACTGTGTGCAGAGCACCTACTGTGTGAGTCGCTCACTTGCTGAGTGAGCCAGGCCTTGAGCTCCAAAGTGAAAAGGTGAGCAGAGGTGCTATCTACCCTGAATAAAGACCAAGAAGAGCACCCCAACTTTATTTCTGTGGGTATCTTCATGCACAAATGCCTTTAGGGTGGTCTTTTTTTCTTTTTTAATTTCTATACCTAAGTCAAACTGACAGTAGTGGATCATCATCACAGATTTTCATTTTCTTTCAATTCCAGGAGGGTAGGTCTCTGAAAAGAGACACTTGTGACAACCAGGCTAAGCCGAGTTGCGTGTGGGGTGACTCCAAGATGATGCTGCTGGTCGGCTGTCCCCCTTGCAACAGGGTGCACTTAGTGACCGGTCATGACATTCCCTAAGTCAGTGGATTACTTACTTATGTGGTATGCTTATTCACCAGCCTCATCTGCCTCTTGCTAGGAAACAAGTTCCTTTTTTGTTTTTGTTTTGTTTTTTTCTGAGACAGGAAAAAAAATCACACCACTGCTGGAGTACAGTGGTATGACCATGGCTCAGTGCAGCCTCCCCCTCCCAGGCTCAGGTGATCCTCCCACCTCAGCCTCCCGAGGAGCTGGGACTTCAGGCGTGCACCACCATGCCCAAATAATTTTTTTTATTTTTGGGTAGAGACGAGGTCTCACTATGTTGCCCACGTTGGTCTCAAACTCCTGGGCTCAAGCGATCCTCCCACCTCAGCCTCCCAAAATACTGGGATGACAGGTATGAGCCACGGCACCTGGTCCTATGATTCTGTTTCATTACCACAAAATGGTTCAGCTGTTCTATAAAAGCATAGGAACAAACCAGTTTCATTTTTCCACCCCCGCCTCCTTCCTCAAAAACCTCCACCTTCAAGGAGGTTTCTGGATGCCCAAGAGACAAGAAGTCACCGGTGCCCTTTTTCTCCGCAGGTGAACCACCCGGGCACACGGCGCTGCAGCCTAACTCGTACTGTCACGTCGCTGAAAAGGCAGGAGAAGTTCTTGACACATCCGTGGCGTCAGAAAATCAATTCCCAAATACCATGTAATTCACTGACAAGCCCACCAGGGCATTCGTATTGGATGGGAACGGATTTCTTTTCTGAAAAAGGACAAAGATAAGAGCAAGAAACATATTTACATTTTGTCTGCAGACCCAAGCTCCGGAGCCGGTGAGGAGAAATCAAGGGAGCTAGTCAGGGTAGTCGCAAACAACTCAGGCCTGCCAGCGATGGAAATGAACGGGAAGGTAAGAAGCTGCTTTCGATGCTGGAAGAACTCCAGTAAAAACTGGTCTGTACATGGGAACACGGTGTCAGACTCACAGAGAATCAGCTTGTCTGACTTGTGGTTTTCTTGACAACATTCATCTTCTCTTGGCCTGATACAGGGCAATTAGTGCTTGTCAGCTGAATCATGTGTTATTAAGATCATTCAGGCATTTTTTAATTACGGTGAGCGAGACAGACAGTAATGAGATCTCCAGCAACTTTAACTTTCCACTTCCTTTTAGATAAATCTTAAGCTGCGTTTTGTTTTTTTTTTCTTTCTTCCCTACTGATGTTTCAAAAGAATTGTTTATTCCTACAGGTAGATACTTGTAACTCAGCCCCCGTTTCCCCTACCTCCAAGCAAAATATCAAACAGTGGAGGACTCACCCCAAATCAATCGAATACATGTTTCTTAAACATCTGCAGACTCTAGCTGGACACAGGATGGGCAGCTGCTCTTTTAAAAATTGCTCTTCGTGGAGAATTTGGTTCTGGGTGGCTCACTGGGCCCACAGAGCGCTAACCCAGGACCCAGAGGGATGGGGGGCTGGCCTGGCTGGCTTCCCTCCAGTTCCTAAAGGGGTCATGGCGTGTGTTTTGTCACACATGAGCCCCGCTGTCCTTCCAAAACCTGGTCTTCTATTAACTCTTCCTGTCACGTGACACCAAAAAAGAAGGCTGCATAAAAATGACTTAATCTGCTTTTATAGTCTATATTTCATTCCGTTTGCTTTTAAATTAACAATTCTCAAAAAGGTTAAAGTACACTACCAGCTTCAACCTGAATTGGGGTTCATCATTTCTGCCTTTTAAAACGTTCCCTTTACATCAATATTTCATTGAGGGAATCATTGTCCTTTCCTGGGAAAATTCAAATTTTTACGATCCCAGTCCCCACTCTCCCTATACAGCCAGGAGCCAACATGACTTCTGAGCTATTCCTGATGCACCATCTGTTTCTTTATGAGGCCGGCGAGAGGGGTCTGGGGAACGGGTGATAAGGACAAGCTCCCACCATGCATTCTTGCCGAGAACGCACACCCTCCTCTTTGTGAGCTGTCCTTCCAAAGGCACCGAATCTCAATGCCGACGAGCTTCGATCCACAGTGAGTAAGCAGGAAAGAGAACTTTCTGAAGGCAATTTCTCCAAACCGAACGACCCGTTCCTCTGGAGTTTTCTTTTTTTTAAAGTTCCTTTCAACGGTGCACGTTATATAATGCATTCTGGATATTCTCACGCTTGGAGTTTTTGTGGCTTTTTTTTTTTTTTAATCAGCCTTTTCCTATAGGTTTTTATACAATTCTAGACAAGGTATATGCTGTGATCCAAAACCGCTTCCTCTCCCCCAGCCCCCAGCAAAGTCACCTTTCTCTGCCAGACCCAGTAGACTCCAGTTTGTCGAAGTCCACAAGTCACGAAGTGGGAGAAGGGTCCGAACGTGACTCTGCAGTCCACTGTGCGCCCCCCTGCAAAAGCAGGCTGTCCTGTGCTTAGTGACCCTGGGAGATCCCCACTCAGCCAGCCAGACACTACCCTGGGGAGCAGGAGCTGAACCTGCAGGAATCAGTGCTAGAGCCCCACCAAGGACCCTGCAGGCAGCCCACACAGCACCCAGGGGGCCACTTTTACCTCCCAGGAAGGCGAGGCCACAAAAGGAACCTGACCACCCTTGACAGGGCCAGCCAGGAGAGCGCACTGTCGGGGGGGTCACACCACACTGGCTGGCTGACCCCAGGCCTCCAGGGCAGGGGAAGCAAGCCCCAGAAGGCTGAAGACCACTGGAGCAATAGTAAGACCAGCCTCAACCACAGGGAGGGGCTCCCAGCCCCAAGGAAGCAACTGTGAAAACCAAAGGCTAGAACGCATTGATTTAGAAAAATAAAGCAAAAGGTTGCATTACTTTAAAGAGCTAGAAACTAGAACTAAAATAGAAGAAATCAAAGCTATTTTTAAGAGTTGCCCACTCTTTGCACAGGGGAGATCTGATGGACAGAAAGACTTTTATGTTACAGCTATGCGAAGGGGACGGGGAGGGTGGAGCAAAGGGTTAAGGTCCCCAAAGCTGGGTGCAAGCATTCCCACTCCCTTGCCCCCACAAGACAATCCCAGGGACACCTCCTGGGCTCAGATCAAGACTTCAGTTCAGCTGCAGGGAATAGTGTCCTCAAGATATGCTTGAAAAGGCTTTGAAATGCAACAGTTTCAGCTACTTAGGCATACTGGTTTGAGTTCCTATAAAGAACAGACAGGGTGGGGATGGCTCTAGCCGTAACAGAATTCTCGAAAAAAAAAAAAATACCGAAGTTTCTTCTACTTAAAGATCTTGTGGCTGGGTGCGGTGGCTCATGCCTGTGATCCCAGCACTTTGGGAGACCCAGGCCGGCGGATCACCTGAGGTCAGCCTCGCTAACATGGCAAAACCCTGTCTCCACTGAAACTACAAAATTGTCTGGGCATGGTGGTGGGCGCCTGTAATCCCAGCTACTCAGAAGGCTCAGGTAAGAGAACTGTGTGAGCCTGGGAGGCAGAGGTAGCAGTGAGCCGAGATCACACCACTGCACTCCAGCCTGGGCGACAGAGTAAGACTCTGTCTCAAAAAAAAAAAAAAAAAAGAAAAAAGAAAAAACAAAGCAGATCTTGTAAGCCGCTGGCGCATGGTTTTTACTCTTTATTAATAGAATTTTTAGCATCACATTGTATTGAAAAGGATCTGTTTTGTGGCTTGGAAATCGCACTGCTTTGAACAAAACTGCATTAAGGTGGGCTTTGCCAGACCCTGGCAGTGACACAGTAATTGTGCGTCTCAGGCGCACAGAACTGGCCGCTAAGACATACTTCCCACCCCCCTACCCCCAACTTGGCCCTGACCACACCTTGCCAGCCTTAGCGGCAATAATTTCACTTCCTCAAACTGACTTTTCATCTGGCTAAGCTGCAGCCTGCTGCTGGCTAACTGTGAGGTCAGGCTCTAAAAGGACCCACGGCTCTCCTGGGCACGCGCGCTGACGGTCACTGCCTATTTCCTACAAGGAAATGGTGTTAGTTCAAGTTAGTAAAATACCGAAGGCAGGGTCGTGTCCCACAGTAAGCGATTTCACTGGCTCCTTACTGCAGTGTAAAGAGTAGGCCCCTTCCACGCCTACAAAATCAGGTGGTTTGTTTTGTTTCGTTGCATTCCTTTTGTGCATATAATTAGTGCAATCACGAAAGAATTAGCATTAGGGCCCCGGAGGACAAAGCTCTCTGCAGGCGGTGCTGGAGGGAAGGGGTCTAAACTGGTAAGTGTGGGTAAGCGGACAGTTCCTACAAATTCACAGATATGTCCCTCTGCCCATCCCCTCTCCCTACAGAAAGGAGTCCTGCAGACAGCCTTGCTCCCTGCAGATAAGCTTGCACCTGTGTCAGATGGTGTCTGCACGAGGTTCTTCAAGGTGTGAAGCAGCCAGAGTATCTATCGATCAAAACGGAACCAAGTATATAAAAAATAGCTATTGATATCATTGAACAATGGTGTCGCTTTGACACACACACACACACACACACGAGGGATTTTTAACGTACTGACTTGAAAAGTGTAAGAAACATTGTTAATGTTATTTTTAGTTATTTATTTTTGAAACAGAGTCTCGTTCTGGCGCCCGGGCTGGAGTGCAGTGGCGCGATCTCGGCTCACCGCAACCTCCACCTCCCGGGTTCAAGCAGGTCTCCTGCCTCAGCCTCCCGAGTAGCTGGAATTACAGGCACAGGCCACCATGCGCGGCTAATTTTTGTATTTTTAGTAGAGACAGGGTTTCACCATGTTGGCCAGGCTGGTCTGGAACTTGTGACCTCAAGCGATCCGCCCACCTCGGCCTCTCAAAATGGTGGGATTACAGGCGTGAGCCACGGCGCCTGGCCTGTTAATTTTAAAAAACAGAAAAGCCACTTGCACAAGACTATGCATAGCACGCTAGACTATCTGTACACAAAGGAGAATGACATTGGTATTTGTTTCTGGGTATACAACAATACTCTGGAAGGATACACACCAAAAAATCAGCAACCGTGGGTGGGAGGTAGGCAGATAGGAGACTTTTCTTTATGCTTTGTTTCTGGAACCATGAGATTATAATACTTGCTTAAAAATAGGTAAGTAATACAAGAAATTCAGTGCAGTCACTGCTGTGAATTGTTCCAACTTTTCTGTAAAGTAATGTAATGAAATGTACCCAAAGTCCTAAAAATGTGCACACACTGTTCACTTCTGCTTTTAGAAATTTAACCTAAGAAAATAATCAGACATTTAAAATCACAGAAAAGACGCATGGATGTACAAGGATATCCATCCCAACGTGGTGCAGACTGGTAGTAAGGTCAGGAACTAGAGCAGGGAAAAGATGAAAAAAAGATCAGGCCAGGTGCGGTGGCTCAGAGTTCGAGATCAATTTGATGAAACATGAGAAATCACATAGTGGAAAACCATGTAACATGTCACTTCAACACACTCTGTGTGTGTGTGTGTGTGTGTGTGTGTGTGTGTGTGTTTTAGTTAGGGTTGAAAGATATTTTCAATAGCACAGTAAACTCTAGGCTAGGACACAAAATTGTTACAAACCAGTATTTGTTTTTTTTGAGAGGGAGTCTCATTATGTCGCCCAGGCTGGAGTGCAGTGGCACGATCTCGGCTCACTACAACCTCCACCTCCCAGGTTCAAGCAATTCTGCCTCAGCCTCCAAAGTAGCTGGGATTACAGGCACGTGTCACCATGCCTGGCTAATTTTTGTACTTTTAGTAGAGATGGGGTTTCGCCATGTTGGCCAGGCTGGTCACCACTGCGCCCGGCCACCAATCAGTATTCGAAGTGTTACTTCCACTCACCTAGTCTTCTGTTTACATAAGCTCACAGGGAGAAAATATCCAAGAATGCATCCTATGACCAAACCACCAGCAGTCACAGGACTCATGGCATCTTCTACTCCCTTCACCATACTGTCTTGTCGTTTCTTTATTTTTATTTTTTTGAGACAGAGTCTCGCTCTGTCTCCATGCTAGAAGTGCAGTGATGCCATCTCGGCTCACCGCAACCTCCGCCTCCTGGGTTCAAGTGATTCTCCTGCCTCAGCCTCCCAAGTAGCTGGGACTAGAGGCACGCACCACCACGCCCAGCTAATTTTTGTATTCTTAGTAGAGACGGGGTTTCACCATGTTGGCCAGGATGGTCTTGATCTCTTGACCTCATGATCCGCCCACCTTGGCCTCACAAAGTGCTGGGACTACAGGTGTGAGCCACCGTACCCAGCTGTCGTTTCTTAATTTTTACTCCCATTTTCTGCTTTGTAAAAATCAGAGAGGAAGTCATTTCCATTTTGGGGGTGGGGGGAGTGCTAAATAGATGACTGTTTTTCCTCTATTAGACAAAAAGTCAGGCCTACGTAATAGAGGATGAAAGAAATCTCTAAGGGTAGAAAAAGCAGAGCTACGGGGCAGAGAGCGGCGCACCCGCCGTGGGCATAGTGGGGAGGTCTCATCTCGCCTCAGGTCCTGACCGGTATTCAGACGAGGCGTTCTTCTGTGAAAGTACGAGTGGTGTGCACACACCGGAGCCAAAACAGCAACGAAAACACCACGACCTCAAGAGAAGGGGCTCGGAGGAGCAGGCATGGTTTTCATCCTCCCTTAGCTTCCCTTCAAAGTTTGGCACAAACAGTTCTTTGGCTTATTATAGGGCAGTGTGACAAAAATACATTTTTACAGCAATTAAACACCATGTCTAACAGCCAAGTGTTTTTGGTTAATAGAGAGCTCTGCTTATAATAAGAGAAATCATTGTCTAATGCAAAGCAGCTGAAATCCAAGCCCCTCGTCCCCATTTCCCATGGGTGATTAGCAATGTTTTCTAAAAACAACAAAAAACATCACCCCACCGAAGGCCTGGCATGTGGCTGATGGTACCTGGAAAGAGCTTGCAAGCTGTCGTCCAGAGGTCTGGGCTTGGATCCTAGCTGTGCGTTTAAGGAAAAGTGAACTGGGACAAAGGTAATCTTCCTAAAGCTCACTTTACTTCCCTGGAAGAGAAGGAGTGTACAAAGCCCCAGGCAAGACACTGAGTCACGCCCTGCCCAGTGGACAAAGAGCCCCAGTTG
Source organism: Alouatta palliata (assembly GCA_004027835.1). Lineage (NCBI taxonomy): Eukaryota > Metazoa > Chordata > Mammalia > Primates > Atelidae > Alouatta > Alouatta palliata. The sequence goes on from PVKV010008615.1 coordinate 60,765, forward strand.
GCCTGGTTTCTCTTTTGACTTCTTCCAGTCGTCAAGCAGAATTGTTACAAATTAAAACAGTCCCGCTGCAGGAGTGCAGTGGGTCCCCATTAAAGTGGTGGGATTCAGTCTAACAGCAGCGGCGCCCGACCGCCACACTCTGAGATAGGTGCCCCCCCCCCGCCTGATGTCAAGCGCTCCGAAACTCGACTCCATGCCATCAAATTACTTCATTGAGGTGCAACTGTTTTCAATGGTATCAACCACGTGATGCCCTCTACGACCAGTTGATTCATTTTGCTTCAAATCCTTTGAATCTCTGCTACAGCAACAGATTCTCCATCTGTTTCCCCTGAGTTCACGATGCCAGGCTGGAGGGACAGAAACCCGGGTGGGACCTCAGGGTCAGACCGGGCCACACTGAACAGCCTGGGGACCTGGGCCAGTGACTTGACTTCTCCCTGAAAACCCAGCATGATACCGCCCCCACCTCGCAGAAACGTCCTGAGAATTAAAAGACGCCTCGACTCTAAAAGTTCCCAGCGGTGCCTGGCACCAAGGCGACACGCGGTAAATACATCCATCCTCTGTGTGTGCGTCCTGCTCCTCAGCTACCGGTGGAGTTTAGAAAAAAGTTCAAGGGCTCCCAGCGAGCTCCAAATCACCACGTTTCCGCTGCTTTTTAAGTAAAATGGAGTTAATACTCTCTGCCTTCCAGTCACCTTTAAGGATGCTGTGAGGATTAATTGAATGAGACATATTAAGCCCTTATTTCCTCAGAGGGAGACACCGAGGAAGTACAGGATATTATTCTGTCAACAGCCTGCACCAAGATCCTCTCCGCAACTGGCACGAAAGGAATGTCCCCTTTCACTCCCATCCCGCCTGCAACACTCCTAATTCAATTAAGCCAGAAATCTCCTTCTGAGAAGCATCTCTTGTTTCAGGGGCAATATGAAACCATTCCAGACTCCTGGCCCAGATAACATGAAACGTGATTTACAGTTTACTCTTTCCAAGGCATCCTGAATAGTCTAAGACTACATGAGGCGAGGAAATGCCGGTATCGTGAGCCTCTTCACTTTAGCAGTCCTCCTGTGTTCGTTTTTCTGTAGATAATTCACTGATACTGAACAGAAACAGAGGGAAGGACCTATTTTTTCTATCAAAAGGAAGAACCCGGCTGGGCGAGGTGGCTCATGCCTGTAATCCCAGCATTTAGGAGACCAAGGTGGGCAGATCACAGGTCAGGAGATGGAGACCATCCTGGCCGACATGGTGAAACCTGGTCTCTACTAAAAATACAAAAATTAGCTGGGGGTGGCGGTAAGTGCCTATAATCCCAGCTACTCGGGAGGTTGAGGCAGGAGAATCACTTGAACCCGAGAGGCGGAGTTTGCAGTGAGCTGAGATCGAGCCACTGCACTCCAGACACACAAATGCTTAAAATGGTATACTGTAAAAACTAAATAAACACGTAAAATAAAAAATAAAACCAATATAACTTTAGTATTCTGTTAACAGATAGAAAAAAAAATACCTTCATCTTGAAAACTTTAACCTAGAAGTTCAAAGTAGGGCTAAATTCTATTGACACATACACACAAAAACAGACGGTGTATGTGGCTTTATTTTTTCCTAATATTTCAAGCATACAGAAGAGTATAAATTCCTATGTACCTAACACCCAGCTTTATCAAATTTTATCATTTTTAAATAGCTGCTATTTTAAAAAACTAAAACATTATCATAGAAGCCCCCATTCTCTCTTCCTCGGTCTCATTTTCTCCTCTCCTCCTCTAAAATAATCACTTTCCAGATTCTGGCATTTCCCTTCCCCACAAAATTCTTCTATGGCCAAGGTGCGGTGGCTCACACCTATAATCCCAGCACTTTGCGAGGCTGAGGTGGATGGACCACAAGGTCAGGAGTTCAAGTCTAGCCTGGCCAACATGGCAAGACCCCATCTCTACTACAAATACAAAAATTAGCTGGGCGTGACGGCGGGCACCTGTAATCCCAGCTACTTAGGAGGCTGCACCATGAGAATCGCTTGTACCCAGGAGGCGGAGGTTGCAGTGAGCTGAGACTGTGCCACCGCACTCCAGCTGAGGCAGCAGAGACTCTGTATCAAAAAAAAAAAATTCTTCTATGTCTGCTACACCTTTAATAACGTAAAGTCATTGCTTTACATAGTGAACTCACAGAATCACACTGAACACGTTTTTTTTTTTTTTTTGAGATAGGATCTCACTCTGTCACCCAGGTTGGAGTGCAGTGTCTCGATCTCAGCTCACTGCAACCTCCGTCTCCAGGGTTCAAGGATTCTCCTGCCTCAGCCTCCCAAGTAGGTTGGAATACACGCATGCACCACCACGCCCAGCTAATTTTTGTATTTTTAGTAGAAACGGGGTTTCTCTATGTTGACCAGGCTGGCCTTGAACTCCTGACCTCAAGTGATCCGCCCACCTCAGCCTCCCAAAATGCTGAGATTACAGCCGTGAGCCACCACACCTGGCCCACACAACTTTCAACAGCTCTTTCCTGCGCAAGGCCACACTTTCGAGGTGACCACAAATGCCACCACCACCCTTACTTCTACTAGATGCCACCTGATGGGGGCCAGCACCACCCACAGATGTCTGCGTCCTTCCTGGTCTTGGACTCCCATGGAATATAGGGCAACAGACATTCCTGTACCTGTCTCCGTGTGCATGTGCCCAAGATCGCCTCTAAGATGCATGTTTTACCTGGGAGGGAGGCTGCTCTGCTGTGCTGCGGGCACCTCCACCAAGCGGCTCTCCAGTGGCCATTCTGCTCACTCTTCCACCAACAGGACATAGGGCCCCTGCTTCTACTGCCCTGCCAATCCTCCCTACACGCAGACTTAAGATTCTATCACTCTGATGGGTGTTAAAAAAAAAAAAAAAAAAAAAGCTTTTATTTTTTAGAATTATCATGTAACTGAGTACATCACCTCTTAGTACTCACTATGGAACCAAATTCAATAAAGCAGAGGCCTGTGTTCTGCTGACAGGCGGGTATTCCCGGGCAGAGCAAGGCCGTCAGGAAAACGTAGTAGGATCTCTTGAACCACGGATGCTAAGATCACACAGTAAAATGCATCAGAAAGAGGGGTGCAGAGAACAAAAGGAATGTTCTCCAGTGGCCTGCGGCAGGTTTTGGAGAAGAAAATGTGAGAGGGAACAGGGATGTCCACCCTGCTCTGGGCAACACCTACTCTCCTACTCACCCGCAGCCCCTGGCGGCTCAGTCCCTCCAAGACACTGGCAGGTGAGCTCAGCTTCAGGAAATAGTTATGAAACTGACATGTGTGTGGAACTAGGCAAGGCGTCTTACTATTTATTTACAGACTTCATAAGCATCTATTCTAAAATTACTCACTACCAATTTTACAAGGCAAAACTCTGCTGTCCTCGCAGCTTTAGCTGAAAACAACTTTAAAAGGGGGAAAATGAAAACTAGACCACAAAGGGTTGGAAAAATCTTGTAGAACCAGCTCTGCCACTTAAGGTTATTTGCCGCTCTGCAGTCCACATCGAGCTAATTGTAAGATTTCCCTGTAAATTCAGACTCTTGAGGTTTTCACAAGAAATAATCTGACGAGAGGTCGTAGCTTCCCTCATCCATTAATTTTTAGACAAGAGTTTTACAAAAGGCAGAAAGGAAACAGCCCTGACTGGGATGTCGCAGATCCTAAGGAGAGAATACCCTGCTCTGAGCTGGGAGATAAACACACCGCACCACCCCCTCTTTAAACTAAGCATCAGGGCAATGTCTCATGCTTATAATCCCAGAACTTTTAAGAGGCCAGGCAGGTGAATTGCTTGAGGCCAGGAGTTCGAAACCAGCGTGAGCAACTACAAAAATTAGCCTGATGTGGTAGGTGCGAGCCTGTAGTCCCAGCCACTCAAGAGGCTGAGGTGGAAGGATTGTTTGTGCCCAGGAGATTGAGGCTGCAGTGAACTAGGATCATGCCACCGCACAACGGCCTGAGTGACAAAGAGAGACGCTGTCTTAAAAATAAATAAATAAACCACTAAACATCAGGGCCTGCATGGCCTCATGAGCTGCAGTGGGGGTGAGACAGCTACAAGGAGCAAAGGGTTGAGGACATAGGATGGAACGATACAAGTGCTTAAATGGCCCACAGGGAGGCCGCTTCCGAAGAGGGTCAGAAAAGGCACTGGGGAGGGAAGGCACAAGGGGAGGGACACGAGGACCTGCCTTCCCAGGGGGTGGTGGTTCTGGGGGGCACCTGGAAGGGGATGGCAAACAAGCTGCCCACCACGGTGGGAAATAAGGATACAGGGGCGGAGCGCAGGGGGTGGAGCACGTCTTAGCAAGAGGATTTAGATTTGGTGGAGGGAAGCCACAGGAAAGCTGAAGCCAGGTTTACACTCTGGGGAAACGCCAAAGCCTGGCCTCCCCTGCACTCCCTCTGCAGCCTGTGAGCTCTCGCCCACCTGCTGTGGCTCGCACGTGTGTGTCACCGTCTTCCACAATGTCCGGAGAACACAGAGGCTCCCTGCGTGCACACCAATGCCTCCTTCCGCTCTGCCGGCCACCTGACCTTGGCCAACCTTCTACCATCCTGGTTTCCCTCTCCTCCACAGCGACTCCCTCCCTGCGCCCCCCAAATGCCATGCTCACCCCATTGCCTCAGCCCTGGGGCTCTGGCTCTTGCCTTTAAATTCCATCCCTCAGGGATGCGATGATGCACATGCCAGGCATGAGGAGACCTGTGGCCAATTCCTACTTTTTCCCACAACCTCCTGTGTTCAGCCCAGGTGTTTATTAAGCACCTACTGTGTGCCACGTACTGTGCTAGGCAATGAGAACTCGGCTAAGACAAGAGAGACCCACTGTGTCTCTTACTCAAAGAGTCTGAAAGGCACCTCGTCCTCCCACCACCCAGTGTTCTGACACAGCCCCTCTGCTGTCTCCAGGTCACATGCACAAGGAATGCATCCTGGCTTCCCCCTGCCTGCCCCTAGCAGCTCTTCCCACCACCCAGGTGGGATGACTCTCACTCCTTCTGACCTTTGTTATCTGCCCGGGTCCACACCCCAGGCCCTCTGCCCCCTGGCCCGCCATCCTAAGCTCCTGCAGAAGCTGGCCCAGAGCATGTCCTAGGTCACGCCTACAGCTCTGCAGCCACTCAAGGCCTCTTCTCTCCTGTTCCTGCCCAGGTTTCCAGCCCTCTCTCCACTCTCCCTTTCAGATCCAGTCCTCAAAGGCATCGAGTATGCAAGGCCCTCCTGCTACCGTTCTGTCCCTTCCCAAGCCACTGCTCCTAGCTCCCCATGATAAATGGCCCCGGCCCTTTAACTCCCACATCAGGGGTTCTCCTGGGAGCCTCTCTCCATCACTCCCTACAGCAAACTCTCCCCTGTCAACCCCTAAAGCACTTCATCGTCCACTCTGAGCTCCGGGGCTGATGGTATTTAACTTAAACCAATCTCTGCTTCAGTGACTCCACCCATGAAGGTCCCATCACCAAGTGAGGGCCTCCTAAAAACAGGATCATGTTTGCAGTGGACACAGGGCACAGGGCTGGGTGCCCAGTGGCTGTTCCATTCCAGGGCACCAAGAGGTAAGGTGACTGTCCTCAGTGTCAGGGTGTGAGATGAGCAGAGGGTCCCCAGCACACAGACATGCCAGGTCCCTGGGGGGAAAGACTGAGACAGGAGAAAAGAGCAGGTGCAAGACTCTCCGCAGGAAATGCCAACACATCACGGCAGCCCACGGGAGGAGGCATCCGCCCAAGACAAGGCCAAGACTCAGCCGAGGACAGCAAAGGACAAAAGCCAGCTACAGGGTCTACACGGGTGCCGTAAAGGGACTGCGAGTGGATATGATGGATTTTAACTCTGAGGAAGGAAACTGAGGCCCCCAGATGAGTCTAGGAGGGCTGGAGTCTGGATTCCTCAACACAGAGACAACAGGTAAAGCCGCGAGGGAATGATTCTACACACACCTTGGCTTAAAAACAGAAAAACTTGCCTATCATCAAAGCATTTTGGGAGGTCAAGGCAAGGAGTTTGAGGCCAGTCTGGGCAACAGAGAGAGACCTCATCTCTATTTTTTTAGAAAAAGAGGACGGGTGCAGTGGCTCATGCCTGTAATCCCCTCATTTTGGGAGGCCGAGGAAGGCGGGTCACTTGAGGTCAGGAGTTCAAGACCAACTTGTCCAACATGGTGAAGCCCCATCTCTACTAAGAATATAAAAATTAGCCAGGCATGGTGGCAGGAGCCTGTAATCTCAGCTACTCAGGAGGCTGAGGCAGGAGAATCGCTTGAACCTGGAAGGCAGAGGCTGCAGTGAGCCGAGATCGTGCCACTGCACTCCAGCCTGCGTGACAAAGCAAGATTCTGTCTCAAAAAAATAAAAATAAAAGCAAAAATTAAAAAAAAAAAAAGACAGAGAAAAGCAAATTATCTGAAATCCAGAAAGACCAGGAAAGGGAAGGAATGGCCGCAGTGAGTGCTGATCAGCAGACACACTCAAGGGTTTCGTGATGTGCTCGCCCTGCCCCAGGCAGCTAAGGAGGCACACACCCTGTGCTGCTCAGAATCCCGCCAGGGGCCCACCTGTCCCCCTGCTCTCACCTGAGACCACTCACAGCAGCCACAAGCGGCACAGGTGTCAGGTCTGCCCCAGCCAGGGCAGCTCAGCACGTGGTGTGTGGCTTCAGCCAGGTCACTGCCAGAGCACACAGGGAGGGAGGGCTTCTGTGCGGCCACGCTTCATAAACAGTCTGCCTCAGAAGTTGAGCATCAAAAGCACCCTCTGAAACAGCGGGATGCTGCTGCCTGTGCCGGTTCCGTCACACACATTCTGGAAGGTACCTCCGGGTAAGCGACCTGATGTCTCATCTATCACTGTTGACGCATCTCCGCGTTAGGGAATCAAGCATACGGAAGAACACAGAAGCAAAACGTCACAGCAATACAGAATGCATTAATGATCACTATAGAAAATGAAATCAACTCAGAGTCCAAATACAACTTGTTTTTTTTTTTTTTGAGATGGAGTCTTGCTCTGTCACCCAGGCTAGAGTGCAGTGGCGCGATCTTGGCTCACTGCAACCTCTGCCTCCCGGGTTCATGCGATTCTCTTGCCTCAGCCTCACGAGTAGCTGGGGTTATAGGCACCACCACCACCTGGCTAATTTTTGTATTTTTAGTGGAGATGGGGTTTCAATATGTTGGCCAGGCTGATCTCGAACTCCTGACCTCAGGTGATCTGCCCACCTTGGCCTCCCAAAGTGCTGGGATTATAGCCAGGCCCAGCCCCAAATACAACTTTTATGAAACTTTGGAATTTTCTTATTCCTGTGTATCCGTTCCCCCCAAAGGCTGCCATGGTGCCTTCTTTGTAGGTTTTGATGTCAATAAAATGCTTAGAGGGCAAAGTAGAACCGCCTTTACCTCAGCGTGTGTGCCTTCTATTGTGAACACTGACTCAGGATTGAAATTCTCCTGATTTCATTGTTACCAACAATTTATGTAATGAGATGCTCATTGTCTCGATCAAGAATGATCAGCTCACAACTATGCCTGCTCATTTATCTGCTCTAGTTTAATTTTTTTTAAGAGACAGGGTGTTGCTCTGTCATCCAGGCTGGAATGCACTGGTACGATCATGGCTTACTGCAGCCTCCAACTCCTGGGCTTAAGTGATCCTCCTACCTCAGCCTCCCGAGTAGCTGGGACTACAAGCAAGTGCTATCACATCTGGTTAATTTTTTGTTGTTGTTGAAACAGTCTCACTCAGTCACCCAGCTGGAGTGCAGTGGTGCAATCCCGGTTCACCGTAACCTCCAACTCCCGAGTTCAAGAGATTCTTGTGCCTCAGCCTCCCAAGTAGCTGGAAATACAGGCACTCACTACCACGATCAGCTAATTTTTTTTTTTTTTTTTAGTAGAGACAGGGTGACACCATGTTGGCCAGGCTGGTATCGAACTTCTGGCCTCAAGTGATCCACCCACCTCGGCCTCCCAAAGTCCTGGTATTACAGGCGTGAGCCACTGCGCCTGACCTAATTTTTATTTTTATTTTTTTAATACAGATGGGGGTCTCACTAAGTTGCGCAGACAGGTCTCAAACTCCTGGGCTCAAGCAACACTCCCACCTCAGCCTCCCAACGTGCTGGGATTATGGGTGTGAGCCACCATGCCCGGCCTCCTCTAGCTGAGACCTTGAAATAAACGTTCAAGTCTGCAGTAAAGGGTCCCATGTGATTTTTTTGTCTGGAGCCTGTAAAACAAGCATTCAAAATCTCTCTTCCTTTGGTCGACATCAAGTTCACCTGCCTTGCCAAGGTCTCTCAAAAACACATGCTGCTTTCCCCTGAATCCACTAAAATCTAAGTCCCATGAGGGCAGGCACTGTCCTCTCTTTCAGCACTAATTCCCAGTACCTACCATTGTGCCTGCCCTCACTAAACAAAACCATAACGTGTTAGCTTAATGAATGAGCGCGTGAGCGTCATATGGGGGCCATCATTAAAGAGCATGCTCCTCATTTCTGCACGCCAGGGCGCACGCACACCCTTTGGCATTCACAAACATCCCCTACCGACCACGTAGGAATGAACGGGAAACGCTCAGACGCTGGCTGCCCCCAGAAGTACAGGCTGCGTCACTGCTCTCTGCTGGGGACTCCTCTGTCATTTGACAATCATAGACTAGACAGGATTAGCAGTAAACATTTAGCATCATGAAAAACATGATAACTCCACACAGTACACTTTTTTTTTTTGAGACGGATTCTTGCTCTGTCACCTGGGCTGGAGTGCAATGGTGCGCTCTGGGCTTGAACCCTCTGCCTCCCAGGTTTCAAGCGATTCTCCTGCCTCAACCTCCGGAGTAGGTGGGATTACAGGCACGTGGCACCACATCCGGCTAATTTTTGTAGTTTTAGTAGTGATGGGGTTACACCATGTTGGTCAGGCTGGTCTCAAACTCCTGACCTCATGACCCGCCCGCCTTGGCCTCCCAAAGTGCTGGGATTACAGGCGTGAGCCACCGCACCCGGCTTTTTTTTTTTTTTTTTTTTTTTGAGATGGAGTCACCAGGCTGGAATGCAATGGCACAATCTCAGCTGACTGCAACCTCTGCCACTGGGGTTCAAGCGATTCTCCTGCCGCAGCCTCCCGAGTAGCTGGGACTACAGGCACGCGCCACCATGCCCAGCTAATTTTTGTATTCTTAGCAGAGACGGGGTTTCACCATGTTGGCCAGGGTCTCTCGATCTCTTGACTTTGTCATCTGCCCACCTCAGCCTCCCAAAGTGCTGGGACTACAGGCGTGAGCCACCGCGCCTGGCCTCACGGTGCACTTATTAAAGGAGCAGCTGGGCAATTTCAGCTGAAAGAAATGGAGATGTAACTCAGTCTGCACGGACATCAGTGCCTCCACCGCACCCGGAAGTACGTTCTCAAAAGGTCACAAACACCTCCACCGCACCCGGAAGTACGTTCTCAAAAGGTCACAAACACCTGGAAGTACGTTCTGAAAACGTCACAAACACCTCCACCGCACCCGGAAGTACGTTCTCAAAACGTCACAAACACCTCCACCGCACCCGGAAGTACGTTCTTAAAACGTCACAAACACCTCCACCGCACCCGGAAGTACGTTCTCAAAACGTCACAAAACACCGCCACCGCACCCGGAAGTACGTTCTCAAAACGTCACAAACCACCACCGTAAAGAAGAAAACAGTCGTTCTGGGTTTCCTGACAAATCAGAACAACCAGTTTATAATAACAGCAACTGCTGGCGGGCATCTGCAGCTCAACAAACAGGGCTTTATGCACCTGGCGTCCCCACCGAAGTTCTACAAGGGCGGCTCGAAATGGTGTTGGGGTAAGAACCAGGCACAGCCAGGGCAGGAGGAACCCGGGCCCCAGTCTCCTCTTCTGTCTCCCAGGGCTGAGGCTATGGCAAAGCCTCGTTCTCTCTGGGTTTTGGTATCTTTGTGATAAAATGAGAGAATTGGTCTGATCTTGGTGATTCTACAAAACATTTGAAAAAATGACATACATCATAAATACCGTGTGGGAGATAGTATTTCCCTTTTTTACTTTTTTAGAAATAATTAATGTCGCTCATTAAATATTAATATATTCCCCATCATGAAGCGCCCCTAGTTGAAACATGAAGCTTAAAAAAAGTGTTAAAAATAACTATCTATTAGGCTGGGTACCGTGGCTCACATAATCCCAGCTCTTTGAGAAGCCGAGGCAGGTGGATCACCTGAGGTCAGGAGTTCGAGACCAGTCTGCCCAATATGGGGAAACCCCATCTCTACTAAAAATACAAACATTAGCTGGGCATGGTTGTGGGCGCCTGTAGTCCCAGCTACTTGGGAGGCTGAGACAGGAGAACTGCTTGAACCCAGGAGGCACAGGTTGCAGTGAGCCGAAATAGCGCCACTGCACTCCAGCCTGGCAACAGAGCAAGACTCCCTCTAAAAAAAGTAGAAATAAAAATATCTATTAGGGAAATGCAAATCAAAACCACAATGAGATACCACCTTATACCCATTAGGATGTCTGCCATTAAAAAAGAAAAAAATACAGGCCAGGCATGGTGGCTCACTCCTGTAACCCCAGCACTTTGGGAGACCAAACCAGGAGGACTGCTTCAGCTCAGGAGTTCAAGACCAACCTGAGCAACACAGCAAGACCCTGTCTCTACTAAATAAATTATATATATATATATATATATATATATATACATACACTAAATATATAAATTATATATATATAATTTATATATTTTATATATAAATTTTATATATACAAAATTTATGTATAAAAAATCAGTGGGATGTGGTGGTGTGCACCTACAGTCCCAGCTACTTGGGAGGCTGAGGTGGATGGACTGATTGAGCCCAGGAGGTCAAGGATCCAGTAAGCCATGACTGTGCCACTGCACTCCAGCCTGGGCAACACTGTGAGATCCCGTCTCAAAAAAAATCCAGAAAATAACAAATGTTGGCGAGCATGTGGAGAAGCTGGAACCCTTGTGCACTGCTGGTGGGAATCTACAATGATGCAACCCAAACAGAATTACCATCAGAGCCTGCAGTTCCACTTCTGGGTATGTACTCAAAAGAACTGAAAACTGGGTCTTGAAGAGATTTACACACCAGTGTTCACACAGCATTATTTGCCATAGCCAATGGTAGAAGCAACCCAAGCTTCCACTGATTGATGAATGAATAAACGAAATGAAATATACACATACCATGGAATATTATTCAGCCTTAGAAAGAAAGGAAATTCTGACACAAGCTACGACATGGAGGAACCTTGAAGACACGGTGCTAAGTGAACCGAGCCAGTCACAGAAAGACAGTGCTGTATGATTCCAGTTGGATGAGGGACCTAGAGTGGTCAAAAGCGTACAAAGTAGAATCATGGCTGCCAGGGCAGGGCATGGGGGGAAGGAGGAAAAAAGGGTTATTGTTTAATGGGTGCAGAGTTTTAGTTTTGCTAGATAAAAAAGCCCAGGCTGGGTGCAGTGGCTCACATCTGTAATCCCAGCACTTAAGGAGGCCGAAGTGAGTGGATCACTTAAGGTCAGGAGTTTTAGACCAGCCTGGCCAACATGGCAAAACCCCATCTCTACTGAAAATACAGGCTGGGCACGGTGGCTCACACTTGAAATCCTAGCACTTTGCAAGGCAGAGGCAGGTGGATGACCTGAGGTCAGGAGTTCGAGAGAAGCCTGGCCAACATGGTGAAACCCCGACTCTACTAAAATACAAAAATTAGCTGGGCATGGTGGCAGGTGCTTGTAATCCCAGCTATTCAAGAGGCTGAGGCAAATTGCTTGAACCTGAGAGGCAGAGGTTGCAGTGAGCTGAGATCATCCCACTGCACTCCAGCCTGGGCAACAAGAATGAAACTCTGTCTCAATAACAAAACAAAACAAAACAAAACAAAACAAAAATTAGCCAGGCGTGGTGGCATGCGCTTGTAATCCTAGCTACTTGGGAGGCTGAGGCAGGACAATCACTAACTCAGGAGGCAGAGGTTGCACCGAGCCGAGACTGCACCCTTGCACTCTAGCCTGGACGACAGAGGGAAACTCCGTCTCTAAAAAAAAGAACTCTCAAAAGAATGAGACACATGAACCAGTCCCAGCAGGACTCTTGGATCACACTTAGATTTTCTTGTTCTGATTCAAACAAATTTTTTTTAAATTATGACATTTGTGGGAAAGTGGCAGTTTGATACCGGATAGCTGATATTGACGAATTGCTATCATTTTTTGAGGGTGTGCTAATGGGACTGTGGTTGTACTTTTGCAAAGTCCTTCTCTTTTAGAGATACACACTGATGTATCTGTGGATGGCATAAGATATGATGGCTGGGATTTGTTTCAAAATTAAATCGGGTGAGGGATGACAAAGTTACAGATAAGGCCAGTGAAAAGTAAATAACTGTTATTGAAGCTGAGTCACAGGCACAAAAGCGTTCATGATCTTCTTCTGTTTGGGTATATATCTGAAATTTTCTGCAATAAGCAAAAAAATACATGAAATGTAATTACTGTTGTGAAAAAAAAATAATCTAAAGCCACATTTTCCAGATAAACTTAGTAATATGAGTCTTTATCCTCTCTGAGCTTTAAACTTTGGGTGTGATATTTACACACACACACACACACACACACACACACACACACACACCAGGGACTTACGATGGGCAGGAAAGGGACACAGTGCTCTCTACAGTGAGCGTGATGATGAAACGTGTTCGGGGCACACTTGCAAATTACACCAGGCTTAATATGCCCCTCGATGTAAATTATGTCAGTGTGAAATCCCGCCTTTTTATGGGCAGGAGGAAAAACCCACCTCTTTATAGGCAAGTCAGAGGAAAGCGGGGTGGTTCCGAGCCAGCCCCGCAGAAGGGCCTTCTCGGAAACTGCCTTCCCACTCTGTGCTGGGACTTATGGAGGGGATCACATTTCACAGGCAGCAGCTGAAGGACAACCGCAGGCTGGAAGGGCAGGCGGAGGAGTCCACCGGTGGCCTGGTGTCAACTGTAAAGCCAACTGCACAGCGTGCAGGGCCCACCTGCGACAGCGCACGACGTAGTACATTCTAGGAACCCACCAGACTGGAAGCTCTTTGGAAACAAGAAGGACTTTGACCTTCCCGCCACACACCTCCGGGACCAAGAGGAGCGTCTGCTCCATGGCCAGAAGCTCCATCAGTGTTTCCTGAGTTTCTGACTACATCAATAGAGATCATCAATCTATTTATTCAGAGAAAAAAAAAATCCAAAGGAAATGAATCAAAACATGAGGGGCGGCCGGGCGCAGTGGCTCATGCCTACTGCGCTTTGGGAGGCCAAGGTGGGTGGATCATAAGAGGTCAGGAGTTTGAGATCAGCCTGGCCAACATGGTGAAACCCCATGTCTATTAAAAATACAAAAGTTGCGGGCATGGTGGCAGGCGCCTGTGACCCCAGCTATCCAGGAGGCTAAGGCAAGAGAATTGCTTGAACCTGGGAGGTGGAGGTTGCAGTGAGCTAAGATCACACCATAGCACTCCAGCCTGGGCCACAGAGTGAGACTCTGTCTCAAAAATAAAAAAAAGTTAGGGGTGATGATAACTCTGGCCCTGGGATTACGGGTGACTGACACACGGCCCAGAAGCACCGGCACCACCAAATCAAAACAAGCCAGGACTACTTCTGTTCTCCACCACACCCCACCCTGCCACCACGTGTGCCCCTGCAGCACTGAGCCCCCAGTCCTCCAAATGTCCCCCTCACCCCCAGCAAACAGGAGCACCCAGGAGGCCGGCCAGCACCAACACCAGCTTTGCAGCCCAGCATCTGCAGCACAGGCAGGGCAGGCAGTTGGTTAAATTCAAATGACTGAACCATTTCCATTCCAAAAGATTGGGGGGAAAATGGGTTGCAAATTTGCACCTGTTACTGGCTCTTAACAGCTAACTGCTAAATGTGGAAACACATCTTCCACTTAGTAGACTCTGTTCTTTAGAGAATCAACTATTACGCAGAGACGCCATTGCACTTGAAACCATCTGCCAGACTTTAAAAAGGTGATCAGGAGTACGAGTGCAGGGACTGGTGGGCGTAGCTAAAGGAAAATGTGCCAACTCCTGTGGCCAGCAGGCCCCAGGCAGACGCAGGTTTGAAGGAGCAGGGTGGCTGAGATCCATTCTAAAGCAGGTCAGGACCTCACACATTCGGAGGTGCAGATTTCCAGAGACAGAAAAACTAGTACGGGCCAGGTACAGTGGCTCTGCCTATAACCCTCGCGCTTTGGGGTCCTGAGGCCAGTTCAAGACTAGCATGTCTCTACAAAAAGCTTAAAAATCAGCCAGGCACGGTGTTGTCCAACTGCAGTCCCGGCTACTCAAAGGCTGAGGCGGGAGGATCACTTGAGACTATGAGGTCAAGGCTGCAAGGAGCTACGATTGCACCACTGCACTCCAGCCTGAGTGACAGAGCAAGACCCTGTCTCTTTAAAAAATAAAAATAAAAAAGGAAAGAAAGAGAAGAGAGGAGAGGAGGGGAGGAGAGGAGGGCAGGGCAGGGGACGGCAGGGGAGGGGAGGGGAGGGCAGGGCAGGGGACGGGAGGGAGAAAGACAGACAGACTAGTGCAACCCTCTAGTTTTACAGATGAAGAAACCGAGGCTCATAAAAGAGCAGTGGCTAGCCCCAGGCCCTGGGACAGGTGATGGCAGGTGACACACTGAACTTAGCTCACCTGTCCCCTGGGACACCACAGGGCATCTCTCTGCCGGTGCCACACAGCAGAAACTTCCCCTTCATCTTGTTCGTTTACAATTTAGGTGTGATCATGGTATTAGGTATTTTCTTCAAAGCGACATTATCTTTTAAAGATAGATTCTGAAATACTTGTGGTGAAAATAATATGATGTCCTTTTCAAAATCCCAGGAGTAGGTGGGCATGGAGATGAAACTGGACTGGCCCCGAGCTCGTAACTGATAATGCTGGGGGCAGCACACAGGGTTTATTATTCTCACCTCGTGCGTGTTTGCAATTTTCCACCAGGAAAACATTTTCTCAAGAATCTTTCAAAATACCAAACAGCGACAATCCCCTTCCAGGAGAGTCTCTGCTACTAATCTGGGCCTTCCAAAAAAAGGAGAAAAAAAAAAAGGAAGAAGAAGAGGATAGGAGAAGGGAGAAGGGGAGAGAGAAAAAGGAAAAAGAGGGGCAGAGACAGAGAAAGGGAGAAACAGAGAGAGAGGAAGGAAGGAATAAAGAAAGGGGGAAGGAAGGAAGAAAGGAAAGAGAAAGGAAGGGGAAAGGGAAAGAAAAGGAAAGAAAGAAAATGAAGGGCACAGAAAGAAAAAGGAAAGGAAAGAAAGAAGCAAAGAAAATTAGAAAAAGAAAAAAGGAGAGAAAAAAGAAAAGGGAAGGGGGAGAGGAGGGAGGGAGGAAAAAAGGAAGGAAGGGAAGAAGGGAGGGAAAGAGAGAAACGAAAGAGAGAGGTAGAGGAAGGGAGGGAAAGAAAGAGAAAAGAAGGAAGGAATAGAAAAGAAAGGAAGGAAGGAGAAAGAGAGAGAAAGAAAGAAAAAAGCAACCTTCTGCTAGGATGTTAAAGTAACTGCCCATGAAGCCTTGTGGCTGGGAAAAGCTGCACAAGAGCTCCACTGCTCAGTAAGAGGGAACATACTCAACAAGTTATCAAGTCTGCAGAGAGAACAAGCCATGTCAGTATGAGATCATTAAATCAGCATTCTGGCAAAAAATGCTATTTCCAAACGTTCTGATGACAGCTGGATCAAACCCGCCAATACCTGACAGTAATAAATACAGTTATTTGGGAAGAAAACTAGGAAGAAAACGGCTCCACTAAAATGGGCCAAATAAGGGAAGCTGGAAGCAGTAGGAAATGGAAAAGAACAGCTAATATTTGGCAAGCTTCCTTGATGATCAACAAATTAAAATGTGAAGGAAGCAATTTGTTGAGAAAAGATATTTTTAAAAGAAGCTGAATCATGCAGGTTCAGCCCCGGATACGGTCAATTGGTAATTTTTAAATCATCTTTTAAAAGTTAATATTTTCAGCCTCTAGAAATGGCATTTGAGACGTCGCTGAGTTAATCAGAAGCCACCTCTCCCCCAGCTCAGGTGCAGGGAGGGACGCCTTCCTTCCATGCTGAGTTGCCCTAGAGCTCTACTCTGAACCCCCGGCTCAGCAAGGACAGCAAACCCGGTTCTCATGGAATGGGCAGTCCCTGTAGTGACAAGGGCATGAACGAAACTACAGCCTCAAGTGCAGCTGGAGTTTCCAGAGGCCCTTGGGTTGCCGGTCCACTTTCAATCATCAGCCACCTGACCTACTTCCAAATCTAGAAAGCCAAACAATACTGGATTTCGTCAATTAAAATACCGCTGGTTTTCACAACGCATGAAGGGGAAGACTTTCTTGTGATTAAACAGCCATTCCTTGGGAGGCTGAGGCAGGTGGATCGCTTGAGGTCAGGAGTTCGAGAACAGCCTAGCCAAGTCTCTACTAAAAATACAAAAATTAGCCGGGTATGGTGGTGGTGGGCACCTGTAATCCCAGCTACTTGGGAGGCTGAGGCAGGAGAATCTCTTGACCTGGGAGGCAGAGGTTGCAGTGAGCTGAGATCGCGCCACTGCACTCCAGCCTGGGCAACAGAGCCAGACTCCACCTCAAAAAAAAAAAAAAAAAAGCAATTCCCCCTCTAAGGACCAAAGTATTCCCTCACTAAACCACCACAGCTCACAACTAATTCACTCAACAAAGGGCTCACTCAGCACTTGCTATTGTGGGTGCTAAGAACAAAGTCATTGTTTTCGGAGTTCAAATGTTCTTTCCAGCGTGAGGAGGGGAAGACACAGGTTTTATAAATAGGGGATTACGTGCAGCTAACTCACTGAAGAAGAAAAAGTCAGAGAATCAAGGAGGGAAGAGAAGGGTGCAGATGGCTCCTCTAAGAAGGGGACATGTGAGCTGAGACCTAAAGAAGTCAAACCCAACCATCGCAAACCAAAGGCAGCCTCTGAACTGGGATCCCCGCCACCGCCCCAAAACCAGACACTACGATGCTCCCGGCTGGGTCTTTAGCTATGTGCTTGGTTAGCTGTTGCTTAACTCTGTTCTTGAGGAATCTACGTCCTGCATTTTTTTTTTTAAAGCAGGTTCCCTAGTAAGGAACCCTACTCCTCAGAAACAACAAAAATAGTGTGTTCTGTTTTCTCTTTCTTTGAGATCAAGTCTCACTCTGTTGCCCGGGCTGGAGTATAGTGGCACGATCTTTGCTCACTGCAACCTCCGCCTTCTGGGCTCAAGCGATTCTCCTGCCTCAGCCTCCCGAGGAGCTGGGACTGCAGGTGCATGCCAACACATCTGGCTAATTTTTGTATTTTTAGTAGAGACGCGGTTTCACCATGTTGGCCAGGCTGGTCTTGAACTTGTAATCTGAAGTGATCCGCCCACTTTGGCCTCCCAAAGTGCTGGGATGACAGGCGTGAGCCACACACGCCAGCCCTGACTGTTAAATGACCACGAGGAAGCTGATCTCTACAAATACACCACGGAGAAGAGCTAAGAGGGGGGAAAATTCCCTGCAAAAAAAACAAAACAAAGCTCCTTGCAATTATGCAAAGCCCTGGCACAGCTAAGTCATTCCCAGCTAAGTCAACCTAGTGGGGTGATGGCCTTGCAAAGGGGTCACACATCCAAACCAGCCAGACAAGCTCCATCTTTCCCTTTCTGCCTCTCTCATTTCTGGAAAGAAAAGTCCCCGTTTAAAGGAGCCCAGCAAATTCATCCTCGACGGGTGAAACCCCATCCTCGCTTCACCTGACTCAAAGCTTGCACTGCTTTATTTAACTCAAAACAGCTGATTTCGGGGGCCTCCCGTCCTCATTTTTCATCAGTCCCCATCATACCAAAAGCAGACTATTTAAGAGCGGTGAAAGGCCTTTCCGCGCTGAAAACATATTTTACGTATTGAAAAGTGGAAGGTGGCCATGGATTTTAACTCCTGAAGAGGTAAATAGTTATTTGTTTTTATTTCTGCAGATATTTCCAAAATATGACAGGTATCGAATGCTAGGCCTGTGACTGGCAAATGCCCTGGGGGAGGTGCTGGGGTTTCAGAGTCAAGCACAGGCCTCGTTCAAATAAGCCGAGGCAGGACCCGTGTGACGCTAACACGGACGGGGTAAGGGCAGGAACATGGCCCAGGCCCAAAGTGGCCCACGGTGGGGGTCCGGGGCAGGACAGAGTCCACCTGCTGGAAGGGATCTGAAGGGCCTCGTCCTAACAGAAACAGGAACCGGTGCTGGGCAGGACTTCAGAGGCTGAAGGATGGGAGAGGGAGGGTGCACCCGGGAGGAGGCACAGCTTGAGCAGAGGCGTGGCCGCCTGACCTCGCAGAGGGCGGGTTCACACCCGCGGCCTGTGGCATGGCTGGCAGGCGTGGGAGAGCCACGGTGGGGACACAGAGAGGTCAAGAAGGCCAAGGCCCAGAAGGGACCACAGAATTTGGCTACAAGAAGGCAGTTTCAGTTTAACGATGACGAGGGAACCCGAGAAGAGGAAAACCTGTACATTCCTCGTGGGAGTTGGTAGGGTTTCTGCATAGAAAAAAAACAGCGTTCAGCAGCTCAGTCGGCTGCCATGAGGTCATCAGAACTGGAGGAATAGCTGTACTTGCTCTAGTGGGGACAGCTTTTGAAGTCACTAACCGCAAGGAGGAAGCCTTCCCCTCTGGGCCTGCAGGAAACAGATTGCGTGGCTTTGTCTGTCCTGGCTGGGAAACCCACGGCAAGCTGAAGGGTTTTCCAGCTCTAGCGAAGAAAATTCATCCTTCTGTCAAATTCAGGCCTTCTCCTTATCTACCAGAATTCTTGACAGGACCATTTTTAGAGCCTTCAGTGAAAGAATGGAAAACACTAACTTGGATAAACAATTAAGGGTGGGGAGGCAAATAGGCAGACGCAACTCTAATGAAATAAACAAGCGGCCCCTGTGGGTAACAGTCTGGTCATTATGGGTTGTGATGAACGGCTCCCTGCGCTGATGGCTGAAAACTTGTGCTTTACTGCACACTTCCAGCTAAATTTAGCTGCTTTTTTCTTTCTTGTTTCCTTTTTTTTTGAGACAGGGTCTCACTCTGTCACCCAGGCTGGAGTGCAGTGGCTCAATCATAGCTCACTGCAGCCTTGACATCCCGCTGGACTCAGGCGATCCTTCAGCCTCAGGCCCTGAGGAGTCGGGACTACAGATGCACGCCACCACGCCTGGCCAATTTTTCTTATTTTTTGTAGAGACGGGGTCTTGCTATGTGGCCCAAGCTGGTCTCAAACTCCTGGGCTCAAGAGATCCTCCCGCCTTAGCCTCCCAAAGTGCTGGGAGGACAGGCGAGCCACCACCTAAGCTGCTTAACACATGGGGAGAACACAGAGAAAGTACGAAAATGAATGTTATGACTCAATTCCAAAATACCTGAAAAATACGCTGAAGGCTCTCGCACTGTGTCATCTTGTCAATTCAGGCGATTTACAAGATGCCTGTCCCTACTTAGGCCTCATCTTCTTATCAACCTATGAGACATGACCAGGCATTTCTTGGGTCCGCAGTACCCTGGGGAAAGAAACCACTCATAGGACACAGCCTCTCACCTCATGGTCCCCCTGGCAGGCAAGGCCACCAGGCCAATTAATGGAAGTTAGTGACTGCCGACTGGAAGGGCTGCAGAGTTTGAGAGGAGATGGCACCTCTGAGGTTGGAAAGGCGGCAGGGTTTCACTGGGAGGCAGGGGCTGGGCCACACGCCAAGGGATAGGGTCCAACCCCCCGCAAAGCATCAGCACCCACTTGAGCAGGAAGTGAGATGCCGCCGTGCTGGGGAAAGTTTTAAGCAAGAAGGAAGTGGATGCATTACCAGAGGGTGAGGTAGGTCACCACTGCAGGGCACTGCAATCCAAACTGAGTCCAGGCCGGGCGCGGTGGCTCATGCCTATAATCCCAGCGCTCTGGGAGGCCAAGTCAGGAGGATCACTTGAGGACAGGAGTTTGAGACCAGCATGGCCAACATGGTGAATCCTTGCCTCTACTGAAAATACAAAAATTAGCCAGGTGTGGTGGTACATGCTTGTAGTCCCAGCTACTCGGGAGACTGAGGCATGAGAATCGCTTGAACCCAGGAGGTGGAGGTTGCAGTGAGCCGAGATCAGGCCACCGCACTCCAGCCTGGGCGACAGAGCGAGACGTCATCTCAAAAAAAAAAAAAAAAAAAAAAAAAAACCCTGAGTCCATTTTTAGTCCTTTTCAGTGAGCAGGTGAGTGTGAATAAAAACAGGAGGAATCATCACTGTTGAGAATGGGGTGCCACAGAAATGGGAGACAGGGTGTCATTTCTTAGTCCAGAACTGGAAGGGGCAACTGTTGCAGCCCCCAGTGGCTGGGCAGTGGCCAAGAGGCACTTCACTTCATGGAGGGGTCCCCTCCAAACACTAAGGACTTAAGGAGTTCTCATCACCTAGAGATAAGGGAATAGAGATGTCCAACCCCTACATGACAGAGGCAGGATTTGAACCCAGGCCTCTAGTGCCAAAGCCCCCACTGCTTTCTCATCCTATCCCCAACAAACAGGCTCCTATGCTCATGAGACTGGCTTTC
Source organism: Alouatta palliata (assembly GCA_004027835.1). NCBI lineage: Eukaryota > Metazoa > Chordata > Mammalia > Primates > Atelidae > Alouatta > Alouatta palliata. Next base: position 81,457 of record PVKV010008615.1, read on the forward strand.
CGAGCATTTCATAAAGCCGCTCTGAAGACAGTCTCCAAACATGTGTAAATCATATGTTACTCGCTGGCAGCCCAGCTGGAAAGCGCTCACAAAAGATGACTTTGAAAGACAGAACTGAAGTGTGTCCATTGTGACGTCCAGTTCAACATGGCAGAGGACCTCTGCTCGCTTTGGAACAGGAAGGTATAAAGTCACCTGACAAAGAGAACAGCAAAGCAAGAGCAAATGAAAAGCCCGCAAAATCTCACAAGCTGCAACACCGAAGCCATCTTCCCAGACAAGCCTCAAGACGGAGCCGGCTGCCTGCAGCAAGCTCATTCAAGCTGCAGAAGTTGGAAAGGGCAGCGGGTGTGCAAAATGCCGCTGGGATCAGGTCCCTCCTGCACCGTGGGTGGAAGATGGGGGTTTCTCATGATCATGGGCAGGGAGCTGAGTGAATATCCTAGCATGTCCCCCAGACTGGCGCCTAGAAGACAGGTGGTCACACTGACAGCTCCCAACTGCACCACCCAGCAGGAACACTGAGGGCTCCCTGCGGGAGAAACTGACCGGTCCAAGAGAATGAGCCACTGACACCCATGCCTGGGGGGCTCCTGCAACTAGACACCTGGGTTGATCAGTTATGTGGGGGCCCCCAAAACTGCTCCTCTCCCCAACACACACACACCCCTTCTATTGCCATGCTCTGCTATACAAACAAACGACATGTCACCAGGCATTTCAGGAAACCTCTAACTGGGACCAAAACCAAGAGTAAAATGAGGAACAGAGACAAAGCAACAGGGTCTAGCCGCACAACTGGGTTTAAGCATCAGAGAAAATAAATGGACCACAGTTCTAATAAGACAACCTCACAGATAAGGCTGCGGTAACTCAAGTCTACAAAGCAAGCTCTGCAAGTCTATGCACAGAATAATACCATTTTTATAGGGTGCAAACTCAGAGAAGAGTGATCATATACTACTTAGGCATCTATCCATCGGTGCAGAAACTACACTATTTTAAGGCTACAGCTTAATAAATACACCACTTAGGACAGGGGTCACCTGTCCCAGAGAGGGGACAGGGAATGGGGGGTAGGAGGAATAGACATGCGGATGCAACCGACTGGCAAAGCTCCGGTTCTCAGGGTTGTGTGGAGGGTTCCTGGGTGTTCACTGTATTATACTTTGCAACCAAAATGCATGGCATGCAACTGTTTGCATATTTTTAAAAAACATTTTACGAAGTAAAGACAGAATTCAACACAGAGGCCAGGCATGTAGGCTCACACCTGTAATCTCAACACTTTGGGAGGTTGAGGTGGATGGGTCACCTAGGTCAGAAGTGAAACTCCATTTCTACTATTAAAACACAAAAGATTAGCTGGGCATGGTGGCACGCGCCTGCAATCCCAGCTACTTGGGAGGCTGAGGCAGAAGAATCACTTGAACCCAGGAGATGGAGGTTGCAGTGAACCGAGATCACACCATCGCACTCTAGCCTGGGCGGTAAGAGCGAAACTCCATCTCAAAAAAAAAAAAAAAAAAAAAAAAAAATTAATGCAGAGAACAGAAGAAAACTTAAAAAAAAATTTGTTTTAATTTTTTACCACAGGTTCTTACTTTGTTGCCCAGGCTGGAGTGCAATGATCTCTGCTCAATGTAACCTCCGCCTTCAGTACTCAAGCCATCCTTCCACCTCAGTCACCCAAGTAGCTGGGACTACAGGTGTGTGCCAGGATGCCCAGCTAACTCTTGTCTTTTCGGTAAAGATCGGGTTTTGCCATGTTGCCCAGGTTGGTCTCGAACTCCCAGGCTCAAGCAATCAGCCCACCTTGGCCTCCCAAAGTGCTGGGATTACAGGCCTCAGTCACCTCGTCTGACCAAAAACTTCTTTTTAAACTGTGGTGAATGAACAGGGATATATACAAGATGATGCTTCCATGAGAGAACAGACTTTAAAAATGTTCAAAGAATAAGAAAACTTGGAAATCAAAAATAAGATGTATAAAAGTTCAGAAAGACCGGAAGGCTGAGAAATTCTTACAGAGAACACATCAAAAAAGACAGAGGCATGAAAAGTGAAAGGTAAGGCCGGGTACAGTGGCTCATACCTGTAATCCCAGCACTTTGGGAGGCTGAGGCGGCCAGGAGTTTGAGACCATCCTGGCCAACATGATGAAACCCCGTCTCTACTAACAATACAAAAATTAGCCAAGCATGGTGGCACATGCCTGTAATTCCAGCTACTAGGGAGGCTGAGGCAGGAAAATCTCTTAAACCCAGGAGGCAGAGGTTGCAGTGAGCCAAGACTGCACCACTGCACTCCAGCCTGGGCGACAGAGTAAGACACTGTCAAAAAAAAAAAAAAAAAAAAAATTACGTGACACAACGAGATACTGTCTCATACCAGTCAGAATGGCCATTATTAAAAAGTCAAAAAGTAACAGATGCTAGCAAGGTTGTGGAGAAAAGGGAACACTTACATACACTGTTGGTGGAACTGTAAATTAGTTGAGCCATTGTAGGAGACAGTGTGGCGATTCTTCAAAGACCTGAAGACAGAAATACTGTTTGATCCAGCAATCTCATTACTGGGTATATGCCCAGAGGAATATAAATCATTCTATCCTAAAGATACATGCATATGTATGTTCACTGCAGCACTATTCACGATAGCAAAGACATAGAATCAACCTAAGTGCCCATCAATGATAGACTGGGTAGAGAAAACATGGTACGTACATATACACCATGGAACACTATACAGCCATTAAAAAGAATGAGATCATGTGCTCTGCACGGACATGGATGGAGCTGGAGGCCATTATCCTCAGCAAACTAACTCAGGAACAGAAAACCAAATCCTGCATGTCCTCACTTGTGAGAGCTAAATGATGAGAACACATGGACCCTTAGAGGGGGAACAACACACACTGGGGCCTTGTGGAGAGTGAAGGGTGTAGGAGGGAGAGGATCAGGAGAAATAACTAAAAAATAATAATAATAACTAGGCGAGGCACGGGGGCTCACGCTTGTAATCCCAGCACTTTGGGAGGCCGAGGCAGGTGGATCATGAGGTTAGGAGATCAAGACCATCCTGGCTAACATGGTGAAACCCCGTCTCTACTAAAAATACAAAAAATTAGCCAGGCATGGTAGCACGCAGCTGTAGTCCCAGCTGCTTGGGAGGCTGAGGCAGGAGAATCGCTTGAACCCAGGAGGCGGAGGTTGCACTGAGCTGAGATCACGCCACTGCACTCCAGCCTGGGTGACAGAGCAAGAAGCCATCTCAAAAACAAAAAACAAAAACTAGTGGGTACTGGGCTTAATACCTGGGTGATGAAATAATCTGTACAACACACCCCCATGACACAAGTTTACCTGTGTCACAGACCTGGACTTGTATCCCTGAACAATTATGTAAATAGGAAGAAAAGCTAATAGGACCCAGTGTCGCCCCTCTCATACCCCCAGCTCAACTACCCACCCTCTGGTGGGTAGTTATGAAGTTATGAAGGGCTGACTACATAACTGGCCGAACCTGCTGCCAAGGAAGAAACACCTACTTGGAGACCATCTTCAAGATCCCAGCCAAGAAAACAAAACCCGGAGCCCAACATGTAAGTCACGTGGAACAAGAGCTGTATTCTGTTCACGGAATCCAAGCTCTCCAGACGGTCCAAAAACAAAATGCCTTGCAAGTGTTCACTCAGTCTACACACTTTTTTCAAACTATTTTTTTCCCCTTTTCTTGGAGAAGGGGGTCTCATTGTTGCCCAGGCTGGGTCTTGAACTCCTGGGCTCAACGACCCTCCCGTCTCTGCCTCCCTCAGTGCCTGGATTACAGGCATGCACCACCGTGCCCGGCCACATTTTTTTTGTCTTATGTTTGCTGTGCACTTAGGAAGCTACTAGAAATTTTTCTGATCCTTATGGTTAAACACATTCCATAGGTGGAGCTCACTGCACAAAAGTGGTCAATTTGCAACTAAATTTGGACCCCTGCCGGGCGCGGTGGCTCAGGCCTGTAATCCCAGCACTTTGGGAGGCTCAGGCAGGCGGATCACGAGGTCAAGAGATCGAGATGATCCAGGCCAACATAGTGAAACCCCATCTCTACTAAAAATATAAAAATTAGCTGGGTGTGGTGGCGCGCGCCTGTAATCCCAGCTACTCAGGCGGCTGAGGCAAGAAAATCACTTGAACCTGGGAGGCAGAGGTTGCAGTAAGCCGAGATCGCGCCACTGCACTCCAGCCTGGCGACACGGCGAGACTCCATCTCAAAAAAATAAAATAAAATAAAATAAAAAAGTTTGGCCCCCAAGGAGGCCCAGCAGGCTGGTAAAATACAATGGGGGAAATTCTAACATTCCTGGTCCCCTCAACGTTAAGAATCAAGTTCCTACGCCCAACAAATTATTTTGCCATCTGGATCTGAAAGGACTTCCACTTTGAAAATGTTCTCCTCGTGGTAGGAAGTTTGCCACCAAATATTAAAAGCCACAGAGGTGCCAAGTGTTGTATGACTCACATGTTTCATCTGCCCACTGAACATTTGATGTGGAAGCTGCTCACACCCAGGAAGCTGGCTTGTGTCTTAAAAAGACATTATGCCAACTGAGCTGGGTTTAACGTGTAAGCAGATATTTTTAATCACATAGGGAGAGAAAAAAAATCAGTCTCTGGGAAAAAGCATAAAAGAAAGAAAACGTGTAAACAACGCAACATCAATACACGCCCGGTGACCCCGGCAATCTAGGCCCCAGGACTGATGCTATCGCACCTAAGGCCAGATTATGACCATTATTTTTCTTTTAACACAAAGCAGTTTCTTTTTTTCCCTTCTTTTTTTTTTTTTTTTTTTTTGAGATGGAGTCTCGCTTTGTCGCCCAGGCTGGAGTGCAATAGCGCAATCTCGGCTCATTGCAACCTCCCCCTCCCAGGTTCAAGCAATTGTCCCGCCTCAGCCTCCTGAGTAGCTGGGATTACAGGCATGTGCCATCATACCCAGCTAATTTTTGTATTTTTGTAGAGATGGTGTTTCACCATGTTGGTCAGGCAGGTCTTGAACACCTGATTTCAGGTGATCGGCCTGCCTCGGACTCCCGAGTGCTGAGATTACAGGGGAGAGCCACCGGGCCTGGCCTGGGAAGCTGGTTCTATGGGCAAGCTGCCAGGTGATCGGCCTGCCCTGGATTCCCGAGTGCTGGGATTACAGGGAAGAGCCACCGGGCCTGGCCTGGGAAGCTGGTTCTATGGGCAAGCTGCCAGGTGATCGGCCTGCCCTGGATTCCCGAGTGCTGGGATTACAGGGGAGAGCCACCGGGCCTGGCCTGGGAAGCTGGTT